>QNGE01003004.1:9295-80387 GCA_008508345.1 Paragonimus westermani | reverse complement strand
GTCAGATGCACCACAAATTGACCTTACCACGGCAAATCCCATGTGACCTCTGTTCCTCTGTCAAGGTGATTTCGATTACAACACTCCTGAGGAAGGCCACCCGAGGTGGTTGAAACGTAGAGTATTACAACTTGCTCGAAACGTTGTGTTATTCCCAATCTGTATATCAATAACATGTTAAACACGACGCCCAAACTATTCAACTTCATCCGTACTACATTTGGTGCGGATATCTTACACCCGATCATATCATTTAGACAGTACAACCCTCGGATCTGGTGTGCACTATTGGATTCCCCAAGTTCGCGTCGCGTACTATCACTATGAGGCTAACGAAGTTCTATCACGTGGTAGCTACCTGCTCATCCCGAGTGATAGACGAAGTAGAGTAAAAACCGCAATTATCTGACTCTAACAAGCCGTACGACCACATTAGAGAGACGGCTACCAGGCGCATAGACCTCACATATCGCCGACTTATCGCACAGCTTCTTAGTGTAACTGAACTAGAAGAGCGAAAGCATTTACAGCTTCCATGGCACAGTTAAAAGAATCCTTCGTAAGAAAAATGGGGGTCAAACGTTTTCTTGAGGATAGAGGACATTCTCAACATCACCCCCACGAACGGTGCTGTCGGAGTTCGACTGTCATTGCCGATCGCATTTGGGAGATATAGAAAGTTGGTCCCCGAAGTGTCCCTGTCAGCTTCGGAAACACTCACACTTGTGACCGATCTTGTCAGTGAGCTTACACGTCAACAGTAAGCCGTCAGTAAGTACGGCACATGCCTGGGCGGTAATCGCTAATCCAAGACTTATCTGGAGACGGAGGTATCTCTGATGTCTGAGGGTCGCACATATAAGGCTGCTAAATCTGGCCGCTTAGGGTTGAAGACATGAACCGTCTTCAGATAGTTGTTCATTTCTTAAGTTTGCACAGAGTTTGATGGTTGGCCTGCTTTAAGGGTGCCGGTGCTGCGGCCGACTAACAGAAGGTGCAGGGTAGACACATGATGATCTTGCGCAGAGAAATGAAGTCGTTACTCAAGGGTTCGTTCGTTGCAAGTCGGGTTCATCTTCTGGGCCAGGACCCTTGTGACTCAGAATCGATGGTTGAAGACGTTAGGTGAGATAAAGACTAATCGGGCTCAGTGGCGTGAATGTTAGTTTGTGAAGTCAATGAGTTTAACGACATGAGGCAATAAAAGCTGTACTCAACACCTTACTGTCACGTAGCTTAACCGTTTGTTTACGAGGTGTTGAAATAGGTCGCTTTTTCTTCACGCTTTTGCGACAGTTAAGCACCACTGAGAACGGCTAGTATATTGTTGTTTATGATGATGATGATGATGATGTTGGCCCACGCTTACATACTTAGTCGAGTGATTTTAATCGTTGTCCATCTGATCCTGGTTCTCGAAATCGACGTGCAGTTAATGACTATCCGAACTAGGGCTGGTGTCATCAGCATTTCGGTAGCCGTGCTTGATTCTACAATGTCAGTGCCACCTCCAAAAAGTATCAGGGAAACTGGCCCACTAGCACTTTGCGAGTACTAGTGCTGCTGATCCTCTTGGTCGTCTGCTTTTGATTCGGGCAGCGACTCGGGAGTTTACTGTCGTGTGAGTATTAGTGCAAATGTCACCCTCGAAGTCCCGGGAACAAACCACACAATCCCAGTCATTGTTAAGCACACCGATAGTTCGTTTACCAATCATTGACGTACATTCCGAGCATTTTGACTTCGAGCGGTTTGACCTGCACGACATTCGACTAGTCAACCTCATGACGAGCAGTTTCGCCATAGGGACTTTGACCAGCACGACTTTAATCAGTATAGCTTACCGTAACACAGTTGCAGATGGCAATGCGCTACTCACAGCGCGGCACTTTGCTGCTTCTAGGCAACCACACTTGCTACCGCCAGTCGTAGGTACAACGCGGCGCTGGATCATCACGATTAGCTCACCGGTGTTCGCCATAGCCCGACGTTTAACACCAGACAAGCTTAACTAGCTCGCTAAGTTCGAGCACATGCTCGACCTTGGCAGCATCAGCCCCTCGCAGAACCCTTGGAATCAATTTCTCCATGTGATGCCTGTTACGCCCGGAGTCTTTTATGACGCTCTTTCTCCGTGGCCCATTTTCACTACTTAACTATCCTACCGCTGGTCTTATTGAGTTCTCATCTTTTAACTGATTGTCTGCCTCAGAATTTAGTCTCCCTTTGCTTATAAATATTCTTAGGGTGGTAGATGACTTTCGTTACAGCACAAAGGCCAACAGCTTTACGTGCGACTCAACTTGTGGAGATCGGTTTAAGTCAACAGCATTTCTGACTACGAATAGTAGGTCACTGTGGAAGCTGCAAAGCCATGTATGAATGTGCGTATGAAGTTTCTAGTTTAAGTAACCACAACAAAGGCTGGTCGATGGCTGTTTGCATCGCGCGAACAGAACATGTGGGTTCTGCATGACATATCGCGCTAACGTACAATATGACTCGTGTTTTGCATGCTATTCGAGGTTAGCGACAAAGTGAGGGACGTGCGCTGCATGTGTGTAAGCCAACAACCTGTTATAAATGATTGACGGTTATATTAAGCGGGAGCAATTGGAAGATCGAAAAGTTACTTGTTGTATGTGGGTGTCCACTGTGAACAGTTTCTGTGCGGCGACTACTGTATTACCTTGTAACGAAAAGCGTCACATTTAGAAATACTTTACAAAACATGTATATTAAGTTAACCCTACATTTGACTTTGTTTAACTAATCTTTGTGTACTTGCGGATCAAACGACTCTTACCTGTGGTTTGGATGCCAAAATCGCATGGGTCGGGTATGGCTGGAAGTCCGACCTAGTGACTGTGATGTTTGCAAATTTCACATTCGGCCGCGTGTAGGGTGGAATCTCTTTTTTGCAGGATTTCGGGATCGGGTTTGTCTGAATTAATGGTGGAAAGAGTGCGTTGATATGTGGAGCGTTCTAAAATTTTACATATTGGAAAGTCGATAAAATACTTCTACGTCACCAGAACAGCAGCCTGGAGTTTCTACAAACTCAGCCCTACAGTTATGAGTCGGTCATTCGATAGTATTTGCATACGAAGTATTGTTCAAAATAACGGCGGATACCAAATAAAATGGTAGCGGGAATTATGGGGATGTTTGACATGTGCTGGAAATGAGAGAGAATCATGCTGGTAGACAGATATTCAACAGGATGGCTCACAGTGATATGAAAATGGAATAGTTCTGATGCAGATCATAGATGCAACATGCTCCTGGACAAAACAGGCGACGACGTTCAGTTGGTATTGGCTTGTTGGCTCGAACTTGACGTGAAAACAGCTCAACTCTGAACTTTCACGTACATGCCGTGCTTCTGGATGTCGACCGCCCAGGTGATCTTTGAGTACCGTTCATTCGGTGACTGATTGACTCACGTAAAGTGACGACGACCGTCGCCGCTCTTCTCCGTTGAACACCATATTCTAGGCGCCGTATTTAGTTGGACAAAAATGAGCAGCGTAATCGAGGTGAACTCGCCCTGATACGGACAGCGTTTTTGTAAGATTAATCAGGTTGTTGGTCAGAGCTGCATTGATCAACCCGTGTACTGTCGTCTTCAAATCCTTTAACAGTGTTATCCGGAATGACCAACATACTTCTTCCAGTTGAGCAGACGGCATCTGATGAGCTAAGTCACCATCATATCATCACTGAACAGGTCTCCCGTGGGTCTTCAATCGTGCTCTTCTATATAACTTCCCTTATTGACTCCGTACTTCCTTAGCTCGCCTTCCGTATCTCAGTCGATCACCATGTTTTGGTCCTCGTTGGTGGGTTTGGCGGAGCCGTACTGAATTGGGTTGGGTGTTAGCTGGATGAGTGAACACTAGTTTACGAAGTTCACGCAATCTATCACTATGAATGAGTAAAAATCAACATTTTGTCACTGACCCGAGTCCAACCGCAGCTCAGACTGTTCACAATTGGGTGGTTTTTGAATTAAATCCGCCGAACTGCTTGTCAGTAAGACAACAGAGCAGCTTGCTTTGGTCATTCTGGGTAGGTGAGTGTGCCGTAGGCTCACATTGTTGGGAAAAACACTTTCCAAAAAACTCGCTATATTTCCCAAGGGAAATAGATGCTTCTATTTTGATAATTCGAATGCCTGCCATCATTCTGGAAGATTCGAGTTCGCGCGCTTGCTTCTGATTGGCCCGTTCAGTGTCCTAGGACCATGGCCACCAAAAACCTATAAATACAGCCGTTTTGAGCCACTGTTTTGCCTTCGGGCTGAGCAGCGAATAAAGCTCTTTTGAAGGCCGTCTTTTTCCTTTCTTGTTGGGGGTTCTTAGTTGCGAGAGCTGGGTCCGAGTACTTGCGTTCCGATTATGCGTATCGTTTGCGATATCGTTGCATTTCATTCGTGACCGAGGTGCTGCTCGCGGTCTTCCTGTCCGTTCTTGCCTTCCTCTCTCAGGGGGTCGTAACACACATGTAAAATTGCAATGAGCTACAGATTTGAGGCGCACTTTTCTTCCCTGGTTCGTATGTGAATACTTTAAACGCTTGATTGCCCACAGATTGCGGATACATGTCGACAGCGTGTCTGGATAGAGCTATTAGTGTCTGATCGAGTTACCTCTAATTCAAGCTATCTGATACTGTTTGAGTCTCCCAATGAGTTCCCGGGGGTTACTGATGGTAACTTTTTCTTGCACATACTTATTTAATGGATGTTGTATTCAATGACTGAACAGTGATGGTCAACCATTCGCCCATAATCAATCCAGTGAAGTAGGGTGTCCGAATGAAATTCGTGCGAGCAAAGCACTCTTTCATCCTCAGCTCAAACTTGCTGCGATTTTGCTAATGTGCACTTAAACTATCCAACCGCACAGAGTGAATGAAGCAGCTGTTTGCTTTCCGCTGACCTTTGATGAGTACCGGTCATTCGTCCAGTCATCATTTCTCGTTCAGCAATGTGTACGACTGACAATGGCCAACCTATTGAGAATGAAATGCACGAACGTAAATGTGTAGCCAAACGAGATAAGTTATATTTTTGTAGCTGTTCCGTTTTAGCTTCGCTGACTGTTCCAACCTATTTTTACCCGAGAGTGTGCACCCGAATAAACACAGTCGTCCAAGTGAGAAGCCGTGTTTTTGAATTTGGAATGAACTACTGCACACGTTACGAAAGGAGGAATTTGGAAAAACTGGTTGTTGAATCAACAGTGATTTGAAATTCTAATTTGAGGTCCTCGTAGTGACAAGCGTCCGTTTATGTTCTGGGGGTTTGATCTATGGTAGTTTTGTGTGACAGTCAGAGTGGCGGTCAGCACATTCACCTCACAAACACGAAAGCCGGAGTTCAGCCTCTTATCAGAACGATGGTATACATCATTGACTAGGTTTAACAGCATAGCTAACCTCTAAACTGGGGCTTTTTTCGAGCCGGTCAAGTGTATATGTTAGCTGATAGTTAGTAGGGGATTTGGCTGATAGAAGCTGTATACCACTCAGCTGATTGTAGCCTTAATGTGTTGCTAATAGGTAGAATTTAAGGTACTTTAATTTGGAAGCCCGGTTTTAAGAAAATTCAGGCTTCTGCCGGATTTAAACAGGTGGTAAGAACATTGTACCGCTTCGCAGTGGGCACTCTGTCAGCTGAGTTGGGAAGCCGCGCCTAGCAGAGCGCCTGTTCTCCAGGAGCATGTAAGTTTAATTCTAGCCGAGTGACAGATTTTTCGCCATTGGGCCTCCTCTAGTTCTGACATGAATTCTTCACATTCTGTTCTACCCCCACAATGTGTTACAATATGGGTGATCAATGTGTTAAAGTTGGTGCATTCCTGGTACCTCAGGTTGAACCAAAGACTCTGATTCATCCTAAGGAATATTTTCCATTCTACACTGTTCCGATTCAGCTATTATTAGGATATGGTTTTGACGTCTCGTATCCTACGTCGGTTATGGAACTGGACAAAGTGAAGTTATGTTACGCTCAGCTTTCTGCTCGTGAACTTAAAGGTTGCGTACGGAATTTCGAACTTCTTTGGTTACTCTTTCAGGATGGAATTTAACAAGAACTCAGCTTTCCTAGTGCATTTGACAAGGAAGTGCTGATCATTGTTATCTACCAGTTGATCCCTCAGGTGTTTATTGCCAGTATCCCAGTGGATTTCTAGTCTTCAGTAGGAGGTCGATTTCATAGTCTCCAAAATGAAGGTCAGAATATCCGCGACTGTATCTCCCGTGTGGACCTGCTTGAAATGTTTCTAGAACAACGTGAAGATCGTTTTATCGTCACTATCAACCATCCTGAGCGGCAAATACGATCATTGTTACTTCCGGATTCCACCTACCTGACGGGTTGTAATCAGTTTATAAATGTTGGCACTTTAACTAATGTAACTTCGAAAATTATTATTAACGCGATCAGAAAACTGGCTTTGGCGCATCTTGTAACTGGGCAGATATTCGAAAGGTTATTTCGTGTTTGATTCGGTCGTTCAGCTTTCCTCTCGAAAAAGGATTTAACAACTGCCCCTTTTCCGAATTTGCATGCTTCCCAGCGGAACGTCGACATGCCACAAGCAGGCGTATACAAACAGTACCGATGTTATTGACGTACTGTGTTGTTCAATCGAATGACGGCTACTGGTTGATTCTGATTTGGACTGTAGATTTGCGTCATTGTCATACCTATTCACATTTCTGTTTGGTGACGAGCACGAATACACTACCCATACGGGTACTGTTGGATTTAGGGTTACTCATTTTGAGTTGACTAAATTTTATTTTAATGTTGGTATTCGACCCAGTATTCTAATGCCACTTATGACCTGAAAATTCCGGCCTCAAGGGCATCCATATTCACAAGGAGAAAAATCACGCCGTACGGTCTTCCCAATTCGATTAACAAAACTACCAACTAGGACACTTACAGAGGGGATCGTCTGACCCGCTGAGTTTTCGTCATTGGCACTCCATCCGCCACACTTTTGTGGCCTGTCCGTAGGACGTCTTTTGTACTGACCGTGAGTTCATGTTGGCCGAGGCGTACTTGTGCAACGATAGAACATGCGAATACCCATAACATGTTAGTTTAATCAAAGTTTTTTTGTAGCATTAGGTCAAAAGATGCGGATTCCTTTGAAGGTGATCTCTATGCAGTCATCTAACCACGACATGTTCCTATTTTAGCGCGTCATATCATTAAAACTTTCCATGAGGTAATGGAAAATGCGCCTACTGACATTTCTAGCGTTGTGATTTTTCAGGATGATCACATACTGCATGGATTCGATAAACCATTATATAATCAGCAACTCCTGCAGAAAATTCGTCGTTTATCCAAAAGGAAAGCCACAGTTAATCCCAAGACGTTTTACTTTCCGTGTACATCATCATCATGATTTTCTTCCTTGATCCGTGGTCATGGGTGCTGTGGTTCTGGCTACCGTTGGTTGTGACAGTGGTTCACATCGTTGTGGAGTAATAACTAAGTACACATGCAAGAAGAATGAGGAAGAGAAAGGAGAAAAAATAGGGCTACAGTGGAAAGAGAAGTTAACTATGCATTTACAGGTTCGCCATTGACTGCGACTTACTGCCATACCAGATAGCCTTCCCAACCAGGTGTGTTGGACGTTGGCGGACTCCCCAGTGAAGTAGACGACACTCACCAACACTGTTCACAGAAAGAATGAGAGCCTTCATAGGCCATATACAATTTTGAATGACCTGGTTGGTTGATAGTGACGAAATTTATCCAAATCTAAGCCGACTGGGTCTATCACATACTGGCTTTTCTTTAGAGAGCATGACAGAATCTGGCCCAATTTCGAGTGCATTACGGTGGTATTCTTGAGTTGCTCTAAAGTTCGCTCCGCGTGTTGGTATTCTATTCCAAGTGAGTTCACAGAAATCACTGGTGGTCTGAACCGCATTCGTTAGTTCATTCATAATGTACATGAGCCTGACCATATCGTACTGTGGGGCGTACTGTTGATCATGGCAACAATGACAAGGAATGTTATGGAAGCAGGTGTTTCCGAAAGAAGAGTGATGAAAATTGAACAAAGTGCTATTACACATGTCTCTAAAGATCAATCAGATGGAAACCAAGAGAGTATAACAGAAAACGAATTTTTCGTTCTAACTGTCACCAGTGTGGTGTTTGCGAATGAATCATCCATGTTTCAAGTGAACTTTACAATTCGTACTATTGCGTGTTTAATAGAGCTAAGTTGGTGAGCTATTCGACTTCATTCCTCATATTCTGGGACATTTAATTCATCCTGAAACACAGTTGTTATTTTGCACTTATCCGCAGATTTCATACTGTGACTCGGATTGTCATTGTAGTCCGCAAAATGTCATGCACAATCAATCCTGATACTTATCGAAGGGAATTCCGCTGAATACATTGATTGACTCACTCTGGGATCGCATCCAGGAAATCGCTCGCGCTGTTCGGTAGTGAAATGAGATTGATCGTCCTGACTGAGTTGAATTTGTGAAGGCGGTGGAACAATCGGTTGAGCTACACAATGAGAATTTGGCAGCACACTGTTCCAGGCTCGCTCGGGTGGAAAATCAGCCTTGAATTGAGTGTCCCCGACAAACGGTTGACGGTAGCGGGCTTGATTCTCCAGTCGCAATCGATCAGCGTCTTTGGCCTAGGAACAAAAGAGTGAGTGATGACGTTTTTAACTCCAACAACTAGAAACAGGTCGTCAGTGAACCCAAAAATACCAATATTGGCAATGATATATCAATGCACCGACGTAATGCAATCATCAGAAGAATACATCCCGGTTCAAGGATGAAAGAGAGAGGTTTGATAAGTAACCTCAGATTTGTGACACCCTCATCACCGAAGACCGTAGTGCATCGATGCTCTACTGTAAATCAACTGTGAGAAGAGCAAGCTCCAGCTGTACACAAGAGAAAGGTATAGGAGACGACCTACCTACTAAAATTAGTTGCCCAGATTCCGGCGTACGACATTAAGGCGTCTACACCTTGTAAATAACGACCTATTGTTGAAACTAAGGCGGCATCAGGATCTTTGTGGTATTCACTACCACGCATTTTTTCAGCGTCCTTATATCACAGGCATCTCAGCCAAGTAACGATAGCATTCACTTCATCATTCATCTCTTCTGACATGTCTGATGACAGATTGAAACACGAGAGTTTTATCTCGGATGGCGAACCTGAATGATGGCGACAAGCTTACTGGTAGTTGTCTTTACTTCCTTCTACTGAATGGTCGTTTGTCCACCTTGCACCAGCTGGCCGCTGTAGTGGCAAAGGGCGTTCGGCGTGAGTTCACAAGATTGTACGGAGACGGAAAAGGTAAGATGCTTACACACTGCTGTTCGGAGAATGACGTTTGCCGTACATTTCCTGACTGTAAGGAATAAGTGCCCTGGTGTAACGGAAGAAAAGTGAATGTGAAGCGAAACTTTAACGCGCGATATACAGATGTGGAACAGTTGAATACAATGAAAAAGCCTGTTAATATCACTGATGAAAGTACGCGAGCAGACAGTCAACGAGGCAGTTGAACATACGAACAGCTGTATACTTTTGATGACCATTAGGGTTGCATTGGTAAGTTGACACTCGGGTACGTGACGATCCAGTAGACCTTTTACTCTCTGAACCGATTCACCTATGCTAACAGTCAAGCAGTGCGCATCCACTCGTAAAATACCCAAATTTAATGGCATTCTGCTTTGGTTGTTCCTTCCTGGTTACGGTAATACTTTCGGTCAATATTGGGTGTCCTTTCGAATGTCTGTAGTTAATTCAGAATTGATCCAATATCATCATTCTTTCTCTCCAAACGTTTGTCCTGAGCCCTCTTTGTCTTAAGAATCCGTCTGTTAACGCTTTCAATGGGAAATGTGTTTTCTTTTATACGGGCGACTACCCTGCTTGTTTAATTCCATGGTGGGCGTCTATTGAAGGACCTCAGAGTGAAATCAATCACAGATTTTCCTTAAAAGATTTATTGTTGCTTGAGTCTTTTTAATCACCTCTACCCGATTTCGGGCCAAGCTTAGAAGTCGAAAAATATCGATCTTATTTTTCTACACTATGCGTTGTTAAAACGGATATACATTTTTTCGAATCAAAATCGTTCTGTTCTATTTGACATCACTTCTAAGCCCCACGTTTAAGGCTAGTCAGACGTTTGATATTTTTTATCGCCCATCCTGGTTTCTTGCTTAGTCATGGACTCCGACTAGAACATGCTTGCTGATTGCATTGGAGATTTCATCAACGGTAATTTTCCAGTGTACTTTTTGTCGAGGAAAGTGGTGATACAAGTCAATTGAGCTATGCATCTTACATTGTCTTATGATACGTTTTCGTCAGTGTACTATCTAGTCTCAAATGTACAACTAAGTCATGTAATCACTTGAGCACTGACCAAGTCGATCTGGTAGTTTGTTATCAATCATGTTATGATCGAAATAAGGGAGTTGTTTATCAATATACTACCTGGTGTGATTCAAGATAGATTGGAACAACCCAGCTTCCATCACTCCCTTAAACAATTATCAAGCTGTTTGAAGAGTTATGCGTTGACTACATAGCATGCGAAGTCAAGATCTTGGTTGTTAAAATGACGCGTCGTCAAAATCAGCGTTCAAGGTGCACGTAGCAATCTGCACGGGACGCTGCGAGGAGGTGTGTGTGTAGTGAGGACGGACGGTCGCACCATACTATTGACACCATCGCTACTCAGTAGTGAGGCGACAGCATGGATGGAAATGGCCGCGGGACAAATACGAGAGAAATACGGGAATGATCATTGGGGGGCAACATCATATGGAATGGCTTTTGCTACATGTAGGAACTGAACATTGGCATCCATAGCGACTGAGACGTCCTGAGACCAGTGTTGCGTGCAAATGAGTGTTTCTGTTCGTAGTCCGGTTGAGATGCATAACTCGTGTACTGGTTTACCCGTACAAATAACCTTTGTGCCATCCGCGTTCTCGGTTCACAACACATGAGTTTCCGTGCACGGAAAATGATCGGTAACTTTCTTCGGCCAGGTGACTGAAAGTTTGGGTCTCGTAAACTACCTGTCAAATAGATTGAGGAAAATCTAGAATTGGCCTGTCCTGCGTAAGATGTCCTTCAGTTAGAATTAAAACTGTTGTATCCTCTTCTCTGCCGAATTCCTCAGTGCTGTAAAACACGGTCATATTACTTGCCGTCACCTGCATTCTCCTTTCACAATGTCTTCATGATGCTTATTGCGCATAGACAACGCTGAACGCCGGCAGCTAGAAGTCCGTTCCTTTTGTCAGGATGCGAAACACCGATGGTGAAACCTAAATCAGGCAACGGTCTTGTTGGTCATATTGATTACGGATACATCTTGTTTGGTGAGTTCGTCGAACTGAAGATCACTACTGGGCATATCGCAACTTTTCTTAGTGTCTCCCGCCCCTAGGCAGTTGGGCGAAATGCCTTTATATCACCACATTAGTGTAGTGAGGACAGACGGTCGCACCATACTACTTTCACCATTATTCAGTAGCAGCATGGATCGAAATGGTTGCGGGATAAATACGGGAAGGATCATTAGTGGGCAGCATCATGTACAATGGCTTTCGCCACATGACGGAACTGAGACATGGTGTCCAAAGCGACTGGAGCATCCTCGGACGAGTGTGGTGTGCAAATGAGTGTCTCTGTTCGTAGTCCCGTTGAGACGCATAAGTCGTGTGCTGGTTTCCCCGAATAAACTTCTGTGCCACCCGCCTTCTGGGTTCACAACACTAGGTTGGTATGTGTGGGGAAATGTGATATCGTTTTTGGTTTTGTTATGGGGTGTGCTTGTGTGCACCCGGGTCTGGTGTTTCAAAGGTTCTTATCTCCACAACTGACTGGAGGTAAGTTAGACTGCGTGCGCTGTTTCCGTCATTTTTGCTCAAAAGATGTTCGGACTAGCCAAAGGGCGATTATTATAGTAGTGTACCTTCCGGTTATATCAACGAATCCTACGATATTTATTAATGAATCTCGTGTCACAGCGAGTCAAGTATGCAGTTATCGTACCGTGAATGTGGAAGATATACAATTAACCAACAGTATCGTTTTGTAGCAAGGAGGACAGCCAGCGGACGCGATTGTACTATGAGACGGTAGATTGTATAATGTCAATCCATAAGCCTAAGCAGGTTGAAGCTCACTTGCTCAATCATGAAGGTCACCTGATTAATTTAATCAGGCGGTATGTTGCGGGCGCAGTAACAAGTCATGAGCGGTGAATCGTAAACGCGTCCGCCACACAGCCACGCACACGTTGCGTGCGCACCCTTGACAAGACAAAACTTCCGATGGGCGACAATTCATGCAATTCGCAATTAGACAAAATATATCGGTTGGTGAAGCCAAAAACCTCTACCAGTCCATTCCTTTCGTCATTCTTCTTATGGGCACGTAACATCTTCAAAGCATACATCTTTTGCTCCTATGCTTACGTTCGTCAACCGTTTGCGACCTAGGAGAACGTTGTTGAGGTAATCCGAATGAATACCAATCAAACTTCTAATCTTGTGCTTAGCTTGTCGCAAGTCCAGCAGCTTATCTAAGTCGGCGTCTCTGGAAAAAGCAATCCCCAGCAAATGTGACGGGTACGCATATGCGTAGTCAGAACTTCGATATGGCTTGTGACAGACGACTGGTTGAAACTTTTAATAAATAACACAACCACCTAAGGTTGCATCCTTAAATGCTGAAAGCATTCAGCCCGTTGGTCCGTTGCTATCCACTTCCTAGTTGATCATTCCTCGCTGCTCCACACCACTCGATGTGTGTGGCTGAACACCGCCATCCATGGCCGAATACTCGAAGCTAATTCGCTTCTTCCAAGGTGAATGTCCGCAAGGTAACGCTGCTTTAAGGCTCACTTTATATCAACTAGTTTGACAAGACTGCTGTCTAGTTGAGTTGTGGCTTGTTTTCACTCCGCTATTGTGATCAAACACATCCCATTTTGGATTGCCAGTTTGAACTGGCTACGGCCGCAGAAGCTCGAACTGGTTTTTTGCAATGCTCATCCTTAAACCGATACCCCACGATCGGTTTCGTCTTTGTTTGGACCTATCAGGTAGAGACAGTTTGGATAGGGGATCGAATCCTACATCCTTCACATTACTAGCCAGTGCTCTTATTCACTCGACCACCAGTTCTACATATTGGCTGTTTTTCGTGTTATCCTGCATAGCGGTGGTGAGCAGGAAGGCGTAACATGTGCACTGTCAGTATTGTCTGTTGGTACTTGGTTACATTTTACTCATGCATTCCAGTGTGCACTCACTTTGTGATGGCGTTCAGTGGGAGTCCTCAATGTTTTTTGTGTGAAAGTTGACCGATTGGTGGTTTCAAACAGACGTTCACCTTCCACACGCAACGTTGGCGGCATCGGTTTCGCTAGTTGCATCAAAGTGATCTGAAAAACCAAAGTCAAATGAAAATACTAGGATTTGAACTAAAGGCATGTAACTCATTTTATCATTCATACTCTTCAGCTTTTTGTTTGCCATATAACACAAGTTTCGCAAAATAGAACCTGAGCAGAATATATTTTTGGATTATGCTTTTACTCAGCCAGGCTACATTTTTTCCCAATGATCTCTTCTATTACTCTCGTGCGGTATCAAGCTTGACTCAGTAGTTTACAGCTTATACGCCATGTAAACTGACCACGGGGTAGACTTTATTCACCCGGCTATTGAGATATATCCAAACTAAATCGGTGACCTTTAAACTTTGTTGATAACTAAGAAACGTTTCAATGTGGAACTATACTTAATAGTGAGACTAGTACTTCCCAGCTGAAACACATTGGAGATTATTGGAAAACCGTATGAAAGTAATCAGAATCTTAGTTATTTGAGATTTAAATTGGTAATTGCAAATAGTTTGTCTTTTTTTCTGGCTATTGCTTATTATTTGAAGCGGTCGCTCGCCGAATGTATGCGCGTTTAAAGAGTTGAAAGTGTGTAGCAAATAAGTCGCCTTTTCACATCATCAGCTTCTTTCAACTTATTGAGTGATTGATGTAATGTGGGATGTTGTGACGTCCTAATGGATGATTCTAATTGTTGGAAAAACCCACCAATTAGACCCTTTGGGAAAAATAATCACCACTCGATGTCTTAACGCAAGTACATTCATGGAATAGTCAAAGGCCTTGATTCCTTGATCAGTTATCCTTTCCAACTTTAAAAACAAAACGGAAGGACTGTGTTCTCGTTGACCAGCTGGAACCTGTTCGAGTATTCACTCGTAACCGAATGTTTTGTATACAGTTTTGTATATCAGTACCGATAGCGGTAATCTGAGACTTGAATCGGTTGGGTGACCTTGGAGCATTGGGTTTCTTTAAACCGTCTTACCGAATCAAATAGAAGACATTTTGCGATATGATAACATTTCGTGTACTCTCATTAATTGCGAAAATAACGCATACAGGGTGTATAAATCTGACAAATAAGGCAAAACAAATCGACAACCATCACAACGATGAGCCGAACGCAATCCGATGTGAATGAAACGAATAATGACGAAACTTCCTCAAACAAGATCAACTGTTCGTTATTCTTTGTCATAGTTGAACATTAAGTTGACTCAATTAGCCCATTCATGATATCGTCACGCAATCAGGTCCCAGTTTACCGACTTCTGGTGAAGCAACGACGTTAACCGGCGTTGAATGAAAAGTGGCTGAAGTAACTTATCGGATTTTCGTGATCCTGATTACATAACGGTCAGTGTGATTGTATACGTGTCAACTAACTGATTGTCCTTTTCGTCTGATGTATATGGTCTATATATTTTATGTTCGTGATCAATAAGAGTGAACCAACTATTTTTTTTCTATCATCTGAACTGGAAATCACTGAAGGACGATGTTCGTTGATCCGTCAGTTATAGCCTTACCGTATTCTGCTCTATGTAGCTTTCGACTGTAAGGTGGTGATTGGAAGTCCTCAGTACACTAGATCAACCAGGTCGTAGTCACTACCGTAAGGGGCTACCGTGCTGCAGTTTGCCCGGTTTTAGTTGGTCAGTTTGGAAGTTTTTCTTTTTAGCCCGTAGGCAGACAAAGTCGTTCGTAGCTAGAGAGAATCGGTAACTAGTTGGTTCATCGTACGGTATATAAAAATCCAAAGGGTGAACACCGTAAACTGTGTGAGAGGTCAAAGAACATGTCTGGCACGGCCCAAAGGTTTGCGGTCTGACTGTATTGTAATAGGGGAGAAAAAATCAATGTAGCATTTTGGAATGAAACGTTTAGGTTACAAAGAATGGTAAACGCACATGATGACACGTAATGGCCCACCAGCGTCACATCCACGTTTAAGTGAATCACTTCTTAATTCCCAAAATCCTGGGCGTGTATAACCACTCAGTGCGCTGAGACAGGTCACTAAATGCAAGACGGTCAGGCTCACAACACAACTGTTTCTTGACGACATACAAAAGCGACTTGGATTGCGATGCTTCTGCAAACTGCAAGCACTTTGAACTAAAATAACTCGGTAACATTTCATATGGACGTGCTATATCGATAACGAGACCGGTGGTTAAAATGTGTTCTGCGTCAGTGAACAGTGTCGTTTGTACGTTTCGGCAACATTGTCGTGTTCCAGCAACGTGGACATCTGCAGCGTTCCGTTGCCAGGGAGTTCAAGCAACTCTGTTTTGCCTACATAAAGTTCCCCACATTTGCATGTCAAATGATAAATGAAATGCGGGTTGGCACCGGTGGCAACATTTCTTTAGATTTAGGACGCTGGGGGTTTACAAGTCTTTACAGATCAAGCAAATGTTCGTTTAGACAAATTAGTCAACTTTATTTTTGTTCAATGCATAGAGTAGTCATTTTTAAAAATCTCTAGACTTTTTTTACAGTGTTCACCTCTTCGGACGGTTGTTTCGGTCTACTGTGCTTTTCGGTGGACATCATGGGAGAAAGTTGCAATGTTGGAGTAATGTGATCAAAAATCCATTCCCTTCAGGAGGCTTGGTTTAGCATAAATTCAGCCTGTTTATGTGAACCATTTGCTCACCAGTGCATGTGTGTGTGCATACATTTTCAGATTAAGCCTCACCAGCAATGGTATTTACAGTCCGCTAATTGTCTTTACCAATATGTACCACTTTTCAGGTGCCATTTGGAGTCTTTCATCATCGTTTTCATCGTTTCTCTACCTGGTCCCTTTCTTAATAATAAAACCAAGTTTTGTTGACTGTTTCATTTAGCTGGTTCATCGGTGCAGCATGTCAGAAATCAATTATCATGGCCCAATGCGTTGTATAACGGGCGAGCAAAAACTCTCCAGGAATCTCAAAAAAGTGATCCCCCGAGCTTTCGCCTTTCGATCGACCGTACGTGACCTCACCAGCTTGTAAACTGGAAAATGCCCGAAGAGTTTTACCATGTACTCAAGGGGGTAGCTATTTGATAACTGCCTACAAGTTTGATTGGATTTTCAACTATTTTTTATCGACGGAGCGTACGCCGGGTCATGTACACAAAATCGCACATCAACGGTTGGCACTATGCGCTCTCAGCATCGATGTCATGCATGGTATTACACGGGGTCTATCATATATTTCTTCCAGTAAGCATATTAACTTCATTGTTTGGGGTGTTTTCATATTGTCTGATTCCACCGATATCTAGAAAGCTGCGGACAAGTACATCGTGCATTAGACCATTGCAGGTGGGACAACAAAATCAGAGGACCGAATGTGAAAAATGACAGCAACATTTCGTATACTCTAATCGGTAGCGATACAACAGCCGTTTAACATCAAGCTAACAAGCAGGCGAAATAACTGAATTAAATTAATACACATACTAGTCTGTCGCTGATTAAAACAATGATGGAAATAATTTCAAGGCCAATAATTGTTGCGATGAAAAGTTCTGGTTTGTTAAGCTAAATGACTTCTCGAGTGACCTGAGGATGACGGACCTGTGATGACGCGCCGTCACACAGAAAAGTTTCGTCGAATCGACCGCGAGACCGATCTCCAGCACCAACTCAGCGATCGGAGAGACTGGTCTGCCTGATCTGGTCAGGTAACACCTCAAGAAAAACTGTCTCAAGATCCGATATATTTGTTCGGGAGTGTTCTGTCATCCCAATGGGCAGAAATCGATCAATCCTACCAATGTGGAACTCACTGCAGCTGCAGGTGTCCGTTGGACAAACTGTCAGACAATGAATTCCAAACAGCCTACTATTTACTAATGAATATGCTAGCCTCGTTTACTCATATCCTTTCCGTGCAAATATTTCTTGTGGGCTTAGTACTCTTGTTTTTGTGTAACAGTCCATAAAACGCAGCGCATCATCACTGAACGTCATTGTTGAGAAAAAATGGGTTTAAGTACCGTAGTGCATCACATGTGCGTACAGTTCACGTTTTCTGATATTGGTACCTAGTATATGTCGGTCGGATGAAGGACTGGAGACGTAGGCTTTGTTCATCATTACTAGGCCTGCAATATACAGGCTGACACATGTTGTTACCTTTCGGTTGCTTAGTATTGATATCTAGGGAAGCGAGCGCGGCGTCGTTCCCAAAACTGGATAGCTGATAGAAGTTTGGGACAAAGACATTAAGAAATCCAAAAGCTACTCTACTATCCCTTTATCATGAACGCATGATGTCACTATGTACATTGCCGATAAAACAAATTACCCTGAAACGCATCCGGGAAACGAAGTTCAACGGCAGCTATAAATACTCTAACAAAAATCGAATCCGAACAGATAACATCATGACATCGTCTATTTGGTTAGATCTCTCATTTTTTAAAATAAAATTTGGTATTTCCAGGACAGTGGTGTAGTGAAGATGAAGGATCACACTATACTACTCGTCATTAGTCAGGCATATACGTGTTTAGACAAAAGTCAATCGTCATTCTTAATGGCACATTAGTGAACAATAAATTTACGTGCAGTGAGAACGTTACATTTCACATCTGTGTAGCATTCTCCAGAATATCATGCACAATGAACCTATCATTCGGAATAGATTTTGAAAAATCTAGACACACTGGCTGCAGAACATTCGTTGACAGTCTGACTCGTCTGTGACAAGGCGACCTCGTCATAGTGAAGACATTTAGTGATGTTAACGGTTTCCCAGTGTTCGTTACTACGTGTAACTAGTGCTTATAAACAAGTCGACATTTTCCTATTCCTTACAATAAACACGGATTAAATCTTCAAAAGCGCCACCCGTTTCATTAGGGCTAAACTGAAAATTTCAGATTTCCGTTCCCTTAGCGTAACTTACAAGGAAACTCCCACTTTCCGTTCACATTATTTGAAGTCTGAATCTTACTTTATACTACATCAAACAGGTGTATGCTGGACTCTTTTCGGTCTACGTTGGAATAACAAATTCACTTCATAAACAGTTCGAGTTAATCTTACAGCTTTCCGTGCACTTAGCATGATGTACTTATAAGTGTCCAGAATTCTCACGAACTTCCCAGTCTCCTGCCACGGATCAAGATCCACGCGTGTTCAGATTCAACGAAATGTCAGTTACGAAATCACATGAATGATGTACTTCGTTTATGTCAAAATTCCTGATGGAAACTAGGTGTCTAAAAAAATTCCGCTCATCAAGCTAAAGTTATCAGCAACTGTTTTAACCTCTCTACTGGTACGTCTCCGATCCCTTATCAGTTTAGTAGTATTTTCTAAAGGTCCCAAAGTACCTAAAAAGCATATTACTTCCACTGTTTTTTTCAGGACGCTTTATACATAACACGAGATTCAGATGGTTGAACGCTACCTACGGCTGAACGTAGTTTTCGCACTCATTTGAATTTCGTGGATGATCCACCTTGAAACGGGGAGTCAAACAGACTTACCCAGAAATGTGAATTCAACAGCAACGAGCAAATTCGAAGTCACTTCACACGATATCATCTGCGAAAAAACCGTTTCACGTGCGCAACTCATACTGCAACTATCGCTCCTATCGGCAGGCCTCACTACAGAAGCTCTGGCTATCGGATGCGGACAGGCGTCATCCATCTTGCACGTGTTTGTTATCCAAAATTGTTTGTCGACGAGCCAACAGTTCACTTAAATGACAATTCAAAGTCGCGAGTGGCATGCCAAGAATGTCAACCGCTTTGTCACACCCTGAAGTCAACGCACCAGAAATCTTAGGCTGTTGAAAAATGGAAAATCCGACTTCTTTTTTGTCAAAACATTGCACATAACGTTTTATTTGCGCAGCTCTATACAAAATGTGATTCCTATTGATGAATATTGTGTTCGAATGTTATACTGCTATTGGAACAACTAAGGATACTACGTTCGGTTTTAACAAGATGTCACAATAACACTGCGTACCAAGCATGTGAGAATTCTTAGGCAGAACATTTTGAAGAAAAGAGGGCGGTCATAGCCCTATAAGGAACCTCGGTGGGATTTTTTCGTTGGGGTTATCTCAAGTACACCTGCACAGAACCGCCATAAACCCTGGAGATGATAAGGATTTCATGTTTTGGTAGTACAGTGGTGCCTCCGAGGAAACTTCATTTAGATTGAAAGTCACCACAACTGTTCACATCTGTTGCATTCCCATAGGGGTTTCAATCGGCCTCTTCGGAAAAAGCACTAGACTCGAGTTTTACTCTCATTAGAGCTCGTCAACAGTGTATATCTTTGTCAGGGCCGGGACTAGAACTCCGGCCACGCTTCCATGAGGCAGCTGTGGGTTTCGTCTAATCTACACGAAGAAAAATCTCCTACTACTCAGTAAAACTTCATTTGGTGCTCAAAGACAATGTTTTCGTGCAAACAAAACCATGATAATCTGCTCGAACAAGTTTTGCCGATAAATATCTCGTAGGTCATTTCCTCCATTCGTGTTCTTTCTTTGTCTGACAATACAGCTGGTATATCGGCACAGGAGCATAGCATTAGCCATGATTGATAAATTTATTCACTCATTACTGTCCATTAGCTACGACAATGCTGTGAGACGTGGAATTTCACTGAGCTAATCTTTAGCTTTGTGCTTGCTGGAAAACCTGTAAATTCATACTATGTTGGTACGCTCCTTTTTGAATTTGTTCACGAAATCTGATAGGTGTGTATATCACTGATGGTGTTACTACAGTCCCCTGGGAGATGTCAGTAGCGTCTACGGAACGAATGAGATGCACCCGTGTCGTACAATACTTTTGGATGTTCACAGTTAATTCCCTAGAAAACTACGCGCACAGTAATAGTTGAGTTTACTGAACTATTTTTACATTCACCCAAAGTTCACTTGTTTATTCTATTAACAACATTTCGTCGCATCTTCTCGTTCATAGATTTAACTTTATCCTGAAATTTTTGTCAATCAGTTGTCTGCTGCTAAAAGTTAGTGTCAGTTATTCTATAAATGACACTTACGACTGTGCTCCTTGGGTTGTTTCAGCAAAGTAGTTTTGGATGTGGGATGTGTCAAAAGTGACACCATACAGTAGGACTTTGCTGAAAAATGAACTGGACTTTACTTACATGGCATGCTGCCTTACTAGCAGCAGCTATCCATAGGAAAAATACGTTGACTAACCATTACCTTTGTTTTGGGAGGCTTGCTCCATGAACACACAAAAGAGGATTGGCCCACACACTGATCGCGCTAGGCGCGTTTTCACCCGCAACACACTGGGGCAGGATGTGTGTCGTTTGGAGCAGATTTTCCTCTACAGCGGCTACCCGAAAGGATCTGTAAAGAAGCTCGGCTAAGATAATGCACAGAATGGTCGTTCACCAACTGTTCCTAAGAAAACATTAGTTTTGATACCGCTGTTTAGAAGGAACAGTTAAACAGCGATTGAGGTCTTCTTTGCACGCGCAATTAGTCCTATGGAATAATTTAAAACACTGAGTTCCCTTGATCCAGTTCACCAATATCGATAGAAGACATACATCGCGAGATGTTAACATTTCGTTTACTCTCTTCAGTCACGAACGTAAAACATTAGAATATATAGAACATGCGGTTAGCAACACAATCAAAAACATTCAACCATTGGGTTTACATGAAACAAAGACTGTCGTCAGTTCCAGGGCAGACAAACTGCGTGAGTCAACAGTTTATGCACACACAAAGCCTATGGAATAAGTAATAATTTAGAGAACTGTTAATAAAACCACACCACCAGTCAAACAAAGAGGGCTTCTGTTCATTATATCAAACGTAACTTGTGAACAAAATGGCAGATGCGGTGTATTCCGTGTTGGTGAAACTGGGCGTCAGCAGAACGCTCACCAGAATGAGGCCAATGCACGGGGCACATGGCAACTAACAACCGGAAAGAATCAACGTGGTCGATCACGAAGTGTTGTCTGATGACGCAACATACCAGTGGCCAAACAAAAAGCTTTATGGCCTATTTGAATTTCGACATGAGTGTCTGTTATATTATGCGAAGGAGATTGCGATCAGACACCACCGCATTGCCCGTCCATACACAAACACTTGTTTGTGACTTTAACGCCATTTTAGTAATAAATTAACTATGAGCTTGCTGATATCGGTTTACTTTGGTCCAGAATTTCGCCGGTGTAAACTGCTGACATTAAACATGTGGAGATGCAACGAATTTTGTTTGATTACAAATCGTGTAGTGTCAGTTATTTGTGTTTTTTGTTCAATCTGGATGCGTACCTGAAGATAAGCATTTTTGGTGAGGTATTGAAATCAAGGAGTTGTACAAACACCAACGTTCCAACATCTAAGTTTCGGCTGTTTCGAATGTCTTTTGGATAGTCTGGTATACTCTTGTAGTATTGACATGCGCCCAACTGATCCCGATTTCTGAATTCAGTAGACTGGATTAGACGTGGTCAATGAAACTGAGAGGCTGCTAGAAAAACCATTAGACTGGACTCACTGCCACATTGTAAATGATAATGAAAGGTCCAATACAATCCAGTATTAGTAGTGTGATCAAAACTCATTGATCTACAGTTTATATTGTATCAGCCGTTCCTACTCAATTTTACGGTGGCCATGCTACGATGTTATCAACTAGATTTAATTGGGCACTCAAAGTGGTAGGATAATATAAGCATTGCTAACCAGACAATATGACTGAACGTCTGAATATGATAATTCGGTTGTCTGATGTTGGCTAGATTTCGAACTGATGAACACGATTGAGAATAAAGACATATAGGCGAACATGTTTTCGATAATTCATCTTCAGTCCGGTAGAATTATATAAGGAGTGAGTAGAGTTAGATCGAGATGTCGATAGGACTTATTACAGAGAAACGGGGTCACTGGCCAGTCAGTTGGCGATGGCTTGATTGGTCGGTTATATTGGTCGAACGTCAAGACAGCTTTCAAAAAGAATCCGAGAACACCATCCACGATGGCTGGGACACGGGGAATCACGATCGGTCAACACCGCTATTCTCGCCCATCTGGTTGAAAGCGGGCACCAGGTGAAAACTGACGAAGCTTTCAAAGTGGTATACCGCGTGCCAGGCAACCGATCAAAAGCTGTCCGAATTAGAACACTTTGTACTGCTAAGGCTATCGAATCAAGCTGATTGACCCGAAATTATGTCATCAAAAACGGTTTGTTCAGACGTTGCACCTACCATGGCCAAAAATCGATCGGATCGATGGCCAATCGGCGCGGTCAAACCAGTGGACAAGCGTGACGTAACCGATCAATCAAGCCATCGCCAACTGACTGGCCAGTGACCTCGTTTCTCTGTAATAAGTCTGATTGATATCTCGATCTAAATCTACTCAGTTCTTATATAATTGTACCCGCCTGAAGATGAATTATCGAAAACATATGTTCGCCTGTATGTCTTTATTCTCATTACCGTAATGGGCATATTTGAGACGTTGAGAACACGATTGACGCACGAGAGTGTGAACCAAGGCTAAAACCGTCGCCGTGGTAACGATAAGTAATGACTACTTGTACCAGGTGAAAATCTCATACTTAGTGCAACATCCAAAATTTTATTGCAAAAGCTGAGATCAAATCTAAGTGACATTCACTTTATTTTATGTGCTTCTCTTGATATGTAAAAAAGTGACTGCGAGTAAAACATTGTTTCGGTCTAGTATATTATCGTAAATTTCTGTCCTGCCTACAAAAATAACATCGGTAAAATTCAGGAAAAATAAGCGTTGTGGTGCTGGTGAACATGTTTAGATCAGGATGTGACTGATGTCAGATATTGAACGTTCATGATTAGTGCCATAGACCGGTCTAAGCAATGTGACGGCTAGTAATTTCCCACTGCTACAGTTGACACATGTGTAAGTACAGTAACCACTGTCAGGTTCAGCAAACCATCGTCTCAATTGCAGAGTAGCACCGTGACGAATCAATAAACTTTAGTAAAAATATAAGCTGTGGTCATCACAAAATACCTCAAGAACAGTAACGGTATTTCTCCCAAATGATAAGGCTGGTATGCACTTTTTTCAGGAAGTCTCTTCATTAGCCAGGTGATTAATTGTATGTAAATGATGTAGCACTAACCACTTCCAGCTCCGTACACACCATTTTCAGAAGGTAGCGTGTTCGAGTCACTTCGGGCTCGCCAGTTTGAATATACAAGTGGATATGCGCCCGACCCTCGCTCACTAGCAATTTTAAACGCTTTTCCAATAGGCATCGAACTAATAGAACGCGTTAGGGTTTGGTAAAAAACCGCATGTTTCCAGCATTGTTTGGGATTATGATACGTATTTAGTTCTAGCCTAACCGGGGAACAATGGCAGCAATCGAGAGAATACAAAAGAAGCACGAGTAGGGCTCCAACCCACTCGATCGTACTCAAAAGCGACCCCAGACGGAAAGTGTGTAGAAACTTCGAAGGCGTTAAACAACACTCGAAAAGGTCCAGACCAAACGACTTTGAGGAATGGATGCGTCGTTAGGAAAAGATCGAACATTCACTACGTGCAATTAGTTGCACGACGGAAGGTGACACTAAATTCACATCAGGCCTCCTATAGCAGACGAGCACAGAAACATGCGTACAGAACAGGTAAACGGGAAAACACGGTTGCAGCCTGGATCTTCAGAGAAGCCATGCGACCGCTGGTCACCACAGTCTGTTTGTCTGCCGATAGAGACAATAATCATGAAGGGGTACCAAGTATCGTCTGACCAAACGATTTCTCTAAACAAAGGGCTGATGCCTTCATTGAAAAGAAATTGACAAGCATCCGAAAAGCTTCGCGTCTTTTATCCTGACGGACAATGATCTAGTCTAATCCATGTTTGTTCACAACTTTTCTCGCTGAAAAAAACTTACTATGTCTTTGCCATTACGTTCAACCAGCTTTGGGTAGCCTATTGGTACCTCCCCTCTATATGGCTCAGTGTCTCTTCATAGTAACGTAAGCCTTGCTTAAATATTCGTAATTCTCAAGTTTTTGGAATTCTGTTTCAGTACCTCGAATGTCTGGCTTGGCTACCTGAGCCTCACCTCTGACGATTATTCGCATCAATAATTAACACAGATAATACTAAAGCTCGTTTTATAGGAGGTGCGTTTTAGTTCGTAATGTCAACTTGTGCTAGACAGACCAGTCACTAAAGTTCTTTCACACACACTAGTCTAAGTTAATTGAAAATTGTAGATTTGTGGAGTGGCTGAACTCACCGGTTTCGGGATAAACGTCTCATGCGTGGTGCTCTGTAATCTCCTTTGCTGGGTCGGGTAGAGCAGCGAATCAGTAAATACTGGCATTTCGCCGAAACGAACAGCCGGTTGTGCAAACATTGTGCACTTTGATAATTTCCCGAAAAAGTCATTATAGGTGGTCTCTGAATAAAACGGTGCGTCTGTCTCCGAACTAGGAACAATAACTCGACTAGTCTGTTTCCAAGCGGGATTTTGAGCCTTTGACGCCGAGCTGACTGTTGAGCTCTGCACATCACCGGACAGGTTGGCTTTGTCGGCATCTCGCGCTCCACTGCGCAGTTTGGCTAAAAAGTCGGCGGTCTGTCCCGGGAAGGTAGCAATCAGCTGATCCAACTCCGCATCCACATCTGACTCAGCAGTGTGCGTATTAATTGACGACCGATGATTAGTTTCCGCCCCCGGACTGACAACCTTAGATGGCATGACGATCGTTGGACTGTGAACTGGAGGTCCCAAATGATCTAGCTGTCACTCTGTTAAATTGTGACCATAAGCAGGTTGCTAACAGCAACGGTGAGCTGAGATCGATTGGTCCACGGACCTGAGTGGTTGAGGACTTGTGACCACAAACGTTTCCGTTGGTGTTACGAAACGCATCATTTACAAATGGATGGAAGATAAACGACAATCAATAGTCACCCGATTGTGACTGCTGTGTTGCAGTTGATGGGGTCACCGTCAGTTGTGCGGCTAAGAACGCGTTTCGTACTCCGGTTGTTTACCTGAGCTCAGTTCGATAAAACGAATCGCAATTTCAGTGGGGAAACGATATAGAGAAGTTTTGAAATGATTACAGTCAAATGGTTACCATCAGGTAGCATATTCCAAATTTAGAAGATGATAGTGAACACCGGCCATGTTAAAATTTCACATCCTTCATTAATATAGCACCAGTGAGGAACACCGCTGGATTCAACAGAGGAATGAATTCTACATAATTCATCACTCTCGCGATCTGTTCAAACAATAGCGGAAGGCTGTTTATTGAAGGCGGCCACAACCTTGAAGGTACATTTATGAATGTGCAGTCATTTTATTCCTGATCGCCCACACTACGATTCAGTAGCACCACACGTAGTCGTGCGAAAAACATGTGCGAAATCCACTGCCTTTAATTTGCGTCTGACTTGTTCGATTTGCCCAGTGAACCCTACGTTGTGCGACGCGAGTGTGCATGTGTGTTTATCGACCAGCATTCACTTACAATACGACTGGCTCGGCCGGCCAAGCCAGCAGCAACACTTGACACCTATAGGAATTCCATAAATATGGATTGAACAGCACGCGATTGCTTGCGGCCCTAATATTCACATGGCCTAGCCATCTCTTTCGAAAAGAAACATTGTGTCTGAAATTCGTTCTTGCTGTAGCGACCTGGAGATTTCACTTGTCTGCTTGCGGTATGATGTGCAAAATAGTTCCAAAACTCACAGTTGCATATTGTAGCCAAACTATCAAGAAAATCCACATGGTGTATGCCATGCGATTTTTTGTCCGCATGCCATGTGACTGCGTGGCGCCGACTCAAATCACACGCACTCTCAGTTAACTGGATCGTCGACGGTCGGTTTCTAATCTCCTTAGATAACTTGCATGATGATGCCCCTTATAGCGCTATAGGAGACTAAGTTTACATTTCGTCCAACAAATATTTGGTCTCTACTCTTAACGGCCTTTTTGAATTTCGGGTCCGCTATGATCGCATCTGGAAAAAACGACTTGATGCGCGTGCACTGAATTGTCACAACTCAGTAGCGACCGTTCTTCACAAGCCCGAAGCTAGAACCCTGACCACAGTTTCATAAGCGGATGTAGTTGAGCGTTTGTACATGATGTATTGCTTTCTATGATGATGATGATTGTACATGATAATTCTGTCGTATCTAACGTAATGCCAATGGTGCAGTAGCAGATATGGTTGTCTCATAAAACCTTGGCCTCTGTGTGAAGTGTCTGAACTACTGATGAGGTGTGGCCAGAGTGAAGTCGGAGGATAATGGTTCTTTTTGAAAGCAGCTGACTGAAATTTCCATGGAAATGCAAGGGCTATGAGCAACCGTGATTGGTGTTCAGTTCAAACCAAACGGTAATTACTCTAGTACATACCAAAGAATGTCAATAAACTATAGAATTCTCACTGAGAACTGCCAATCGGTTTGGAACGCGGGTTGTGCCGTGGCAATGTTATCTTACCATACAGTCACCTAGTACTGTAATTCGTTGGGGTTCCAGGACGAATTGATTGTTACAGGCTGTCAGCACGTTTCCTGAAGTAATCAAATACACAATGGTTCACTTTCAAGAAGTCCATTCTCCATTTTCTAATAGTCTGTGAAGTCACAGCCCTTCGGTGTTGTGCCTCCGACCGATCCCAAGTAGTAGGATATGAGTGCAGTCAGTTTCTGAGGTTTCCGCCAAACAGCTGATCATTACGGGTGCTGAGCGTAAAAGGATCGAACCAGTTTCATTAATATAATATTGGATTTTTGTTTGAGTACTCCACTTTTATTAGTTTGTATTGTACGTTCAGTCGAACCACTTGAAGCTGGATGATCAGAGACGACGCATTCCTTACGGTCTATGAATCATTGTAATTCCGCACTGATGGACGATAGACACTTGTCCATACACGTAAATTCTGGAAGGTCAGAGGTGGCAAAAAATGAACATATCTCTTAATGGTTGCCTCTGTTGGGGTTCGCGAGACCGGCGACATGTCTACTGATCTAGAGTTTGCATCGATCAGTAAGATCATGACTTCGTTGATCGATCCGAAGTAGTCAGCTGAGACGTGCTGTCATTGCCTATCTGGTTAGCATTACAGATGCACTGGTCTTGGTGTGCCATTGCGTTAGTACGCTTGACAAACGGGGCCTTTTTGGTAAGCTTTACTTGTCATCACCGACCTTTGACCGTCAGCAATAGCCTCATGCTATAACACACATTTTCATCTCAACTGCATGAGAACCATTAAACGCGCCGGTAATTTTGAGGCGGGCTTTGCCCAGAGGAATCAACCGAGATCTCCAGAATACGGCTGTCAAATGAAATCAGCTCACTTTCTAAGATCAGACACCATTCACACTTGGTCACAGCCTTCACATACAGCTGAAACTGTTGGCAGGCCTACATAAAGAAGGAAGCACTAGACTCGAGTATCGATTCTACTGTAGTTCAGTATTAGTGCATATGCTCATTCAAGTTGGAATTCGCACTCAGGCTCTGTCTACGCGGCATATCACTGGTAATACCACAACATTAATAAATATAAAATTTTCATTTAGTAATGTCGCACAGTATCACATTGAAAAACGCAATCAGGGTACGCACCGAAGTTGACCGTTCCAGGTCATCCGTTTACAAATTGTAGAAATCGATAACCCGATCTTTGAGTGACGGATCCTGTTAGTCGGTTTTTCATCTTCTAAACAGACAGTGCCGACCAGGGTTTGACAACCATGTTAGTGGCTATTTTGCTGCCAGCCTGAAACACGTTTGATGGTCGATGCCAGTTGAACTGGAGTAACTGTTGTATGATGTTTCGTCCACGTTCATACATAAGGAAAGTGGCATTTCTTAGGCCTACGTACTTACCGACGATTTGTTTGTGACTAACCCATACAATCAGACTGATAATATACGGCAGACCTCCTACTACGTTGCTTTTAATCAGCCGGTCGGTAAGAAGCAGTAGCAATTCATTTAAACTGTTTTGTTCGCGATACTCACACCACCCGAATTCTTGTTTTGAGACTGAACAATGCGATCTGTTCCTTCATATTACTTACATACGGGATCGAATAAGCCAAACCGTGTCGATTTCATTGGTTCTTGTATTCTACGCCGGTTGTGACGATCAGCGTCTGATCGCGTAGCCCAAAAACGGATCCCAAAATTGAAAACAAGATTAGACCCAAATATTTCTATGGTGCTATTAGGGAAAATACGTCCATAATTACAATAAGCGAATCTCAAACGTTCACGACGATAGTCTCGTCTAACAAAATCAACTGTTTCTGAATGGAGGCGGTAGAGACAAAGGTGAGCTGCCACACGAGTAGGCCAGGTCAAGAATGGATACTCACGCTGTGGACGATTAACGGCAAGTCAGTTCAACAAAAAAAGAACGGGTCAGACAGAGTAATGAAAATAAGCGTCAGGTTGGTCAGAAATAGGGAATGTAAACAATGGGAACGAATTTTCAGTATTGACACCAACAAATTTACACCGGTTACGTTACAGCGTGCCCAATAAAATGGTGTACCTTCTTCAGAATTCACATCCCGTGGGGGGCTAACAAAGTATCAGTAGGGGCACTGTATCTTTTCACCCGTTCTCAGATAAAAGAAAGCCGTATCGTCGTCGCCTCTCAAACGAATCCAAGTGTTGCAAACTACTCAGCGATGTCTGTGAGTAGTATGGTACGAGGCGAACAAAAACGGCACCTTGAAATCAATCCTGAACGCTCGAAAGCTGGAGACAGTGTCGATTCTGTACGAACTCGGGCTCATTGAGGAACGCATATTCAATGGGGGGCACTTCTCACTGGAAAACGAGAAAGACGGATCGATGTCAATGAAACCAATGTTCAACGCGTCAGTTAGAGTAAATGACGCTAGCAACTCGGCTCGTCCAGGTATGAAAGTTGGAAATTGCAGTGAAGGTAATGGTTTAGTACAAAAATAAACAGAACAGTAACAGACAGGATGAATATAACATACTTTATTTCAAATTTCTTGTGAAAGTTTCAGTTATGCAGAAACGGAAGGCTGAATAGCGCAGGGTGTCAAGTGAACACCAAACAGCGTAACCAACACAATTCAAGGTAATGCGACATTTGGAGCAAAAGCAGGGTCAATATATGGGGAACGGCCTACTGAAGACAATTTAGCTTTTACATTAATGAGAAACGGAGTCCATGCGAGTTTAACAAAGAACGAAATGATAACTGAACGGTTTCATGAGTCAATAAAAACAGGAGATGGCCGTAGAGGATGACAAGACTCATTGGATCGTCCAAAACTAAGGTCCCCTTTTCATCCAGTAGAAAATAATCATGGATGCAAATAAAAACAATACGGAACAAAAGGCCACAACCCATGAGCGAACTGATGAAACGTTGGATATACGTAGTAAGCGAGTGAATTTATGACAACTACGCAAAACAATGGAAATTTTAAGCTAATAAAAAGAATGTCATCTCGGCTAACCGAGTATAACAATTTGACAATTTCATTTAGGATGCAGAGCGGAAGAAATTGTGGAGTACCAAAAAATGAGGGACGGGTTACAACCTGAACAGAGCTCAACAGCCTGCGATTAGGCAGATTCAGCAGACCGCAGGAAATCAAGAACATAGCAACAAACAATCAGTGCAGACTGTAACGAATCAGTAGGCAGCGATAGCCGTAAACGGGCACACATCTGGAGTGGTGGGCCATCTTCCCTTATGTAAGTCTGGTTAGCTGGAACCCTAATACAAGTCTCTATGACCTTCTCAAAGAGCATTCCATGGCACCTGGTTCGTACCTCAATGGTATGAATTCATCATCTGTCTTGATGTACACGTTTTGGTGGTTCCCACCGAAGTTGAAGGATTTACCGGATAATATGGACCTACTCGGCTCAGTGAAGCTGTCATATCAGATTACCTGTGTATGACTGTTGAGAGTACTGACACACTTGAATGTCATCTATGCAGCAAAACTGCTGAGTGACGGTGCTAATGTAAGGTCAGCAACAATTAGCCTGGCGGTCGAGAGGTGAAAACGCAGAACTGACCAATGTTTTTCCGTCCACCAAGACGAGGAGGCACACCTAAAACGTGGTGAAAATAAGTGTCATTTCTTAACCACACCAGCTCGTTAATAGTGCCAATTGTTGACTAACGAACATAAGGTTCACTAACAATATGACCCTAGACCTTAGTAACAGACCTACGAACCCAGTAACACCTGTTCACGGCAAGCGCTACTCTCACGACATACAGATCAGTACAACGCATGAAAATGATGTTCCCTAACAGCACGATTATACAGGTGCAGTACCTCACCTGACTGTGACCTCGAGTAGTCGTTTTGGTTAGCTCCTTGGGTATATATCCTGATATTCGCTAACAAAGATACTGACCCGTTCTACTGGAGTACCTGCCGATTCAACTGTGAATGAGCCGGTGGATAGTGTGAGAGACGGAAGTTATGCGAAACGTGTTTTGCACTAGTCAAAGTTGTTTCTAGGGTCGATTATTACGAAAACAAGTAATCCGCAGCATAAGTGCAGGACAAGACGAATTGGAGCTTTTTCCGCATTGTGCTGATGAAATGATCCCGAAGTGAGAACCGTAGAGAAATACCCCTTTTGTAAACAATGCATAAATCCGGCTTTTTGTACTCCTGTTTATCTAGGGTGTCCATCGGAAAGTAGCCTCTTGGTTACGAGCTCTTCCTCCTGAGCTAAAGTACAATCAACACCACATGATGAATAGCATACGTGCATTCACACTTCGTTCAGATAAAACTCAGCCAGTGCGACTGCTGGAAGGTCGATTTTGGGGAAGAACGAGAATCTCAAGATTATCGCAAAAACAGTCGACGATTCTAACTTCTATTTTCTTGCCTAAATAAATGCTAGTCGTGCTCCTCAGGCATTACCAGAGATAGGTAGTGCTTACAACGTCGCAAGGTCCGATGCCCGCTGAGATGTGCTCTTGCAGGAACTGCACTCGTGTGGATGAGCGACAAAGAGTGCCTCTGGGTCGGTCCTGAATGCTGAGAATGTTGTAGCGGATGTAACATTCAGATGCGCTTATTTCAAACCACTAATGGACCAGTTCTTCGCAAACGCAAAGGTAGTCTGTCAAACTGTTCTGTCTCCCATGTTGTGTACCAGTTCATTTTCAGTTGCAGTGACGTTTACATAGGCAGGACAGACCGACATCTAGCACAGCGAGTCGCCGAACACATCCCGAAGTGGTTGAAACAACAGATGACGCACCAGCTCCAACTTGGTGCATTGACTACCCGAAATCCAACGTCATCGATTGCTAAACACCTCATGACAACATGTCATCAAGTTGATCCATTAAACTCATTCAAGATACTGTTGCGCAACCGAAATCCGAAGTTACTAGCTTTCTGCGAAGCGATGCTCATTCGGACTTACCAACCGACGTTATGTGCACAGAAGTGGTTGAAACAACCGGTCGGATTGTCATGGTCATGATTACATAATAAGTGGTGTGCTTGTATGTGTCTAGTCCCTGTTTGTCGTTAACTATTTGATGTATATAACCGGCATGTTTTACGTTTGCGACTGATGAGAGTAAATGAAATGTTAACATATCGCAATATATGTCTTCTTTCGGCTGTGATGAAGTGGTTAAAGGGAACTCAGTGTTTCAATGTAGGGTCAAGCGAACCGAAGACGACCGGCTGAGAACAATGCAGTACGTGAACAAAGAGTCTATCATCAACCTGCGAAGTCCAAGTGAGAACAAGGGAATAGTAAGGCGAAACGATAACAGTGGAACCATTGGCGAGTGTGCGGCATGAGCTGTAAGTTCGAGTGCGCGGGGTACTCGTCGGTATCGATGCTCGTTCAAGCAAACAGTACAAGTGGGGTCAATACACCAGCACGGGCAGAATCTGCTCAAGTCACCCACCGATCGCCTGCTCGAAACAGAATGCAGGACGTCACCTTGCTCTTAGTCAGTGATTTGGGGGTGATGTTCATGTATCCTCGGGTCTCAGTGGAAGTGGTATTCCGACTGAGGTACTGGACGTTAATCCAAGACTCAAATTATGTAATCTGGCCACCTCGGAAGCGGTCGGAATTCCGTTGCGCGGTCCATAATCGTGCGCTTTGAAGTTCTCTCCGGAGCCTACGATTAGCACACCCTCCATATTCACTCGACACCTCTGGAGGTCAACTTGGTCACTTCCAACTCAGAATTGTTTGACGCAATTTTGTGGCGAACTGCACTTCACAAAGACACTTTTGGTTTGTCGAGTTTTTCAACTACTTTGCCATTTATTTTCATTGTTAACATTAATATTATTGTCTGGTTGCGTGTTTGCAGTCTCGTTTGTTCGATTGTTTAATGTAACAAAAATTTCCGGTCGCTTGCTAGCTGGTTGGTTGTGCTCTGCTTTTTGTTGTGCTTCACTTACACCTCATTTCCCCAGCTTACTTGCAACAAAAGTCGTTGTCCAGTATTCAATATTTCCGTTTTAATTATTATGGAGAGTAGGCACGGTTATAAAGGAAGAAACGTTCCAGTCTCCTACGACTTGATTTTGCTTGCCTGACAACCATGATTGTATAAAATGTTAGGTAATTGATCCGATGACGAATGACCGAAGATATCATCATCGTTCGGATCATCATTGTAACAGCCATAAACCAAACCATAAGGTATAATGGCTCGGGACTCCACTCACTTCAACAGTGACGTGGAACGTTCTAGAAGAAAAGCTGTTGAAAAGGTAACAGTAATAACAATAATATTGATAAGGGCTGGACGGAAGAACTAGAAATGCTATTGATGTAGATGTACCACTGGCTATGGCACACCGTCATCTAGGGTAGCGTTTCCAATCAGTGATTTCAGTGATCATGAGGACCCCAGCCAAATGACACCAGCTCAATGGAACAGTCAAGGGCGTCATATTTCATGACCACTTTGTTGCTTAGCCACCACACCGTTTTACCTAACTGCTGGTGGTGTCAGTACATAATGCCCGATGAGCTAAACGATCAACCAGTATGCGGATTACGTGAAGTACCCATCACAGTCTGTACGACGTGAGTAGTTGACCAATGGATCGCGCATCCCGAGCCTTGCGGAATGCGCGCCGTTGAACAGGTGTGCTGCTCACATTTAGGGGTGGAGACAACGATGGTGAGAAACGGTAAATCTGTTTAAGTATTCGCTGCGAATAGGCCACGTTTCCGAACCACAGGGCGAGACGAAAAGGACATAAGCACCATACATCTCTCAGCGACCACCGAACGTCTCTTCGAAGTCACAGATGACAGATTGGGAAAGGCAACTTGTGTCTTTGCTACCTTGGCTGATATACCATCGGCAATACTACAAGCTGACGAGAGAGTGCTACTCAAGTATGTGAAACTGTCCACAGTCACAAGCGGAACGCCTACAATGAAGAAAGTGGGGATGGGAATGCCCTTTGCACTTTGAACGTGCGATGCGTATTCCATACAAATAAACCCGTTCACTCACTTTGTTCAACGTGATCTGTGTCTTTGGCAGAGGAGCCAAGTAAAACGATATCATCTGAGTGCTCCATGTCTGTCAACCTGATGCCAGGAAGAGGCTCACTTGACTCCTCGAGCGCAAGTTCCAGAATGTCGTCCAGGAGAAAATTGAACAAGGCGGAAATCGGACACCCTTGGCGAACACCAGTAGAAGTGATGAACGCCCGAGACCGTTGTCCACAAGCCCTCACTCTGCCTGAAGAGTGGGTGTACAGTGATCTCAATAGGTTCACGTACTTTTCTAGTGCCCCTTGCGAAGAAGCAGTTCCAGGGAACTTTACGAGTAACCGAATCGAAAGCGGCCTCTAGGTCTAAAATGACCATGGCCGTCGGCTGCCTATAAAAGTGTCCACACACTGTAGCGAGAAGGCACCAACAAAGCACAATCTTTATTGTCCAAATCGCCAGTCACATGCAACACGCACTCTCTCGTTTATGAGTCATAATTCCAATCCACAACACCCCCCGGTTTCCGTTCACACGTCGTGTACACTTCTAACCGGTTTACGTGTGTGATCAGTGCCTTCTATCGGGGGGTTTTCCGCTTGCCATTCCTCGTCTGTTTGTCCGATTTCGTTGCGCGATGGCTCGTCCGGCTGCTCGTGCTGTCCGCCATTGACCCAATGTTGGCGTTGACCGTATTCCAACATCGTGTCGAGATGTTCCTCTTAATGTTGGAAAAACCACGCCTCCGATCTGGCCGTCTGTCGTATTTCGCCTGCCTTGTCTCGCCCGGTGGTCCGATCCAGTCGAGCGATGACTCATCCGGTCGCGCACGTCGTTCTTGATTCGATCGCAGCAGGTTTTCGAACGTACCTCCCCGCGTTGAGGTATTCGGCCGAGCGTTCGAAAACTCGCACCTCCGACCTGACAATCCACCACAATACGAAGATTCGTCGTAAGGCAAAAGTGTGATCAAAGCACCCACGACTGGACCGGAGTCCTGCCTGTTCATCACGTATCTGACTTCCTCTGGGCTTAGTGAGCTGAGGTAATACTAGACCAGTGAACAACCTGTACGCAACAGACACTAGGCTGATGCCTCTGTGGTTGTCACATAGACTTGGGGCTCTCCTTTTAAATACGGGAATTATTGTAGATAGGCATGAATCACGAGGCACCTCTTCAGTTTCTCAAGTCGTCTGGAAGAGTTTTGTAGGTTCTGATGTCAACCTCTTTTTACCATCCTTGAAAAGAGGAGAGAGGTCTGGTCTAGGAGCCTTGTTATGCTTCAATAACTTGAGCTCCAGGGCCACTTCTTCCGACGGATGGCCATCTGGAACGCAATAACTAACCATTCGGGTCCCGTCGTCTACCTGGTCTGGTTAAGGTCAGCTGGCCTGTTCTCCAAAATGTTCAGCCCACCTATCAAATCGGCCATGTTGACTGCTTGCGATCAAGTTTTCGACGGTAGTCGTCATACGGAGGGCCAGGTGGAATCTAGCGACGCTTATTCGTGAGGTCTATCGAAGTGACAGAAATCTAATTCTGTCGCAACTGCGCAGTCCCTTCGGAACACCCATTCACAGCATGCCCTCATAGCTTCTCCGACTTATCCCCAGTACTCTTTAGGTTCTCTCACCTAACTCAAACTGGGCAACTTGTTCATCAATGCTTTCCGACAAGCGTTCTTTACACTCTCCTCCCTCGAATGCCAGTTAGGTATTTTGAGTTTACGGGTATATGACCTCTGAGAAAACGACTTAACAAAGTGGGCACGCGTAACAGTATGATTTGGGTTCAGGTGGTTGCTCCAAGATGCACGACAATTCTTAACAAGGCGAGGCCACTTGTAACTGACTGCTGTGTGATCAGTTGTGTTCATGACTGAGAAACAGAGGGAAGTGCATTTTTCCTCGTTGTAAAGCGGTGCTCGAGACACAGAGGACTATAGAGACCCTGCGCTAGGCCACAGTAGTCTTTCGTCATTGTCAATGCGTTGCGCCCCGACACCAAACACAGCTCCCAGTAACTTCTCTGGAGAAAGACGACCAAGATGATCACTAGTATCGCCCGCTAGTATGATGACGTCAATGTTTTGTCTACTTGAGGTCAATGAGGGCGTCGTAGAATGCAGCGTATGTTATTGTACAGCGCCTTTTTGATTCGTGTTGATAAACCTTAATTGACGTGCCGAGTCTGACCGAAGACAGACTGCTGGTAAAATTAATTTTCACTTCTCCCGAGCCCACGGGGGCTTTTCGAAACGAAAAATGTAATACACCTAACAGTAGTGAGGTTGATAATCAGACATTTGGGCTGTGCTAATCAATTAGCATCCCTGCTTCTCATCATCATCATAGACAGCTATACATCACACTGATGCTTATCTGCCACAATCATGAATAAGGGAAAAAAGGAAACACTGCATAGGAAGAAAGAGGAAAAAGAAGGGAGCTGGAAGGGACCTAACTATAAAAATAACTGCGTTTACATTCAAACACTCAACATCAAGGTGCCTACACCTTGCAAACGAACAACCAAGTTATAGGTGAAAGTAAGGTGTCACCAGCAAAACAGATTCCCCTACGGCTTTCTCTGTCCCACGTCAGTAAGTGCACTCATTTCACAGACAACTCGGCCAAACAAGGACAACATTCACGCCTGTGAGTCCGAATAGCCACCATCTCACCTAACGTCTCCAGACACCGACTATGGGAGACGTGAGGTCCCCAGCCTGGGAGGCGAACCTGATGCACAGTGACCAGCCCCTTCGTGAACGATTTCTCTACGCTAGGTCATAGTATGTCCAACTCGCCCCTTGTGCCAGTCGGCCGCAGCGTCGGCAAAAAGTACTCGGTATGGCAGGCGACTAGCTGGCATCCTTAATACATGACCTAACCATCCAAGTCTGTGCAAATGTAAGGCGTGAACAAAAGAATTCGTTTGACAATCACTACCAAATACCCACCTCCTAACCTCCTCGTTGCTTAATCGTTGATGCCACTCGATACGAGCGAATGAACGCAGACATCGGTGGTCAAATACATGAAGGCGGTTCACGTCTTCTACCCCGAGCGGCCAGGTTTCACTGTCGCGAAGTAACACCACCCTCACAGTCACCTTATACATGCAACCTTTAGGCATCAGACATATCTCTCCATCACCATAGGTGTCTCAAATCAGTGAACACCGCCGTAGCCTTAGAGATTCGTGCATCTGTTTAATTCCTTACACCTCCACTTCCTCTAATGCAGCTTCCCAGATATACAACCCGATCCACAACCTCCATGGATTCATTATCTAACAATAAATTTACGTAATCACAGCAATCTTGCACAACCACTTTGTGGTTAACGCGAACTTCAAGTATCACTTCCCAACAGAAAAATAATTTCATAAGCATAACTCAGGAGGTATCTCCTAGGCTTCAATCTGAAAAATGTAGCCAATTCAATCACCAGCCACTCACTAACAACGTTAGAACGATAAATTGTTAGGTCCAGCTCAGAAAACCAGTTTGTCTAAGGTTTTCACGGTCCCGTGTCACGAGATGCACTTACCTCAAAGATAACCAATTCGAAGGACCGCGACGTTCACACCACTGAGACGGACAAGCCGCCGTTCTATCTAAGGTAATTAACTCCGAGTCGGGAGACAAACCGGATCTACAGCGGCTAACACTTCGATGAATGACTTCACTTTCCCACGCTGCGTCATCTGCTCAACCCCCACCGTACGCCAGTCGGCCGGGACATCGGTAAATTGTACCCGGTGCGACAGAGAACTCGTCGGTATTCCTAGTGCATGGCTTAACTGGAAGATTCCACAGACGAACTCGTTCGACAATCACTAGTAAACACCCGTCTCCTAATCTCTTCGTCGCTTATCGACCTATTGCTCGTGGCTTGATGCAGATGTCGACGGTCAAGTGTACGAGGGCCGCTGCGATCAGGTATCGAAGTGACAATGTAGTGCAACCTTCATAATCGCCTTAAACACGCGATTGTTACGCCTCGGAGATGTCTAAAATTGGCGGAAGCTGTGAGATTCGGACCACGCAGCTGCTAGGATCTTCGGGAGTAAAACTCTCAGACTAGTATTCTAGGCTAGTTCGGTGTTAATGTTTTGCAGATGGCCTGACCAATTTCTTGACAGACAGCCGTTGTGGTTGTGGCCAGAGGGAATAAGAATAAACACAACGACGTAACAACACATGGTCTGAATGCAGGTATTCGCTCCACTATTGAGGATAGCTCTGAAGAGGGACACGCCACTTGGCAGCTAGGCAGTCTATCTGAGGCCAGACTGGATTCACTGAAGGAGGGTGCCTGGCATGACAATGATGCCCACGATGCCTAAGACCAGTGCTCGCGTAAAAATGGCCCGTACTCAGCGCATATTTACAGCAACCGCCTATCTTCACTCGAGAGATGTGATGTAAGTCCAATCCTGCCATTTAACCGAGACTCAACCACAACAAGGCGTCAAAATGTCCAGTTAAAATGACCACAAGGGAGCTGCCAGGTATCCTTGATTCGACATCACCACAAAGACACAATGAAGAGTTGGCATCTAGAAGTGGCCTAGGCAGAACCTGCTAAGCCGGTGGCACAGTCTGTTGTTGACGAGAATCCAATCTATTAGTGCGGGTGCAGTAGTCGAGCTGAGGACTATAACAAGTCTGGCCTAACGTGTGGCGGCAAGCGTTGGGTAATCGGAAATGTACAACAAACACTGAATGAGCAGTGCTGGGCTAAAGTCGCTGGAGTGCAACGGACAGCGAACTCGGATGAGTCGGCTACTTGGGAGAGGGCACCCTGTTGACCTACCTGCTTCAGAGTGTGAACGCTGATAGCACCTACATTGATAAGTATTCTATGCCGGAACAAAGGAAACCAGAAGCTGGGTGAAAAAAGACGTGACTCGCTGGGACCGTATTACTGTGACTAGCTACCTGCTGTGGAATCTGCAGAGCAGTTACTAAATGAGTGTCTGGATGGGTCTGAAAACCAGATTGGATAGGACAGTGAGGGAGAAGTCACTAGAGGCATGTAGCTTATCTACCTTGCTGTACCGCAGATAGGGTGACCCAGTTGTACTGTTAGACGGCTGTCGCAGTATATAATTAACAACGCTTTAGGTATTTACGGTTGTTTGGGAACCCAAGTACTGTCAGGGTGGCCAGATCTGCAGGGATTTTCAACCAAAGCCTTTGACTTGAAGGCGCATATCGCAAAATGGCAGACGGACGGCAGTGAACTCGAACTAGTACCATTTTTCCGGGAGAAGATGCCAACCTTCGTCCAACCCCTAATCTGAAGGACCAAGAGACTGACAGTCAGATCTCTACTTATTGGTCTGTCCGAAATGAGTGGCTCTGTCACTGAGCACTTACTGTCCAGGCTAACCCAGTCAGTTACCGAGATGTGCAAATCGCCACTAGTTGCGACGGGTTAGGAAAACAAAAATAACACGCATGTATCTCAGATTGACTACCTAAACCGAGGTGTGTGACTGCAACTAAATGTCACATGGAGCAACATCCACATCGGGGGTGGAAATGCAAACGTACGTCCAAAGAACCACCACACATCTGAGTGGAGGATCTGTGAGCCCCAGATTCGGCATATTTAGGACCGCTCAAGCCCGCCGTATCTGACGGCCAACGTAGACGATACGGAGTTCGCGGAAACGCAGGAAGAGGTACGGGAATCAGAACCGATGCACGTGAGTGAAACGGGGTTACCAGCTCAAAAACTGACTGTTGGCCCTGTAATTTGTCTGAGTCTACGATTGATCGGATAGTGACACCGCTAGTTGACGTATCCGAACTTAGTGCCGATCAGGGGAAGATTATGATAAACAAGGTGTGGTAGGTAATCATGGATAGCTGTGGCGTGAGCAGATCAGTGAAACGTACTGAATAGCACCAACCAGGTAAGAAATAGACAATAGCGAAGCAGCCAGATGACAGCAGGAAGGTGAATATCACGCCAACTCGGTATTGAGGATGTTCGATTTACAAGCAGACGAGATCTGTGGAAGGTCAGCAAAAACACCACCGATGTTATCTGGGCGCTCCTTTTTCGCCTTAACGCTTTTGGTGTGGCGTGACGCACATCGCTTGGTACGTACGGGTGAGTTTTGGTCAACACGGCTTCCCTAAAGGCTTCGCATTTCGATCGTGTAGCATTTTTCATGAGCCGATTGGACCAAGTTGGTGATCTGTTGTCGTGGTCTCTGGCAACCGGTGACGGAGTAGTGAAGTTATGTTTAGCAGAATTCATCAGCCAGTGGTTGAGGCAGCCCATTGGGCTGCTATGGCGGTATACTAGGTGTGATTGCGCGCGAGTTCATGCCACATCTATCTCTGTTCGCCTGTCGTATGTAACCCGCACGTTTTGTGTTAGCGACTGATGTGAACAAACGAGACGCCGAAATGTCACGACACGTTTTTCATCAGCACGAACGAGACCACAGATCAGATCACCAACCGCGCTGGGTTGAGCAATTTCAACGGTAGTTAACCAGACAACTCACACCAGTGACTGTCTTCAGGCTCTGTCTGTGCTCATTGGCCTTACGCCTCTCCGCTCCCGAAATGGCATCAGGACCCGACAATCCATGTCCTGCTCATTTGATAGACAGTCTAGCCTAAGTCGAAGAACCGAATGCTCTGTCACAGATATTCCGGATGAGTGAATTCGTTCGAGGCGACTGCGGTTTGGTTAATACTAATCCCACCTTCAGATGGAACTCACGCGTTCCGTGTGTAAGCCACCGGGTGATCAGTTTGACCTGATTGCACCGAAGCAGCTTAGTCACTGTAATACAGACCTAGTGAAACACGAACAGCACGTACGAGGGGAGAGCTAGGTTTCACTCTGACCATGAGCCACTTCCAGACGCCGCCCATCGTTTGATTACTAACATTCTTGAACATGTTTCTGCCGACACTACAGGAACCTTTAATTCAGCTGGAACTCTATCGAGGATGGGCATGCTCCAGAACATTCTGAACGTGATCCACTTAAAGACCTCTGGTCCAGATTTGCAGCATACGGGGTCCTGCCAGACGGCGAACGACCCATCACAGGGGTTCACAATACAACCGTAGACTTCAGTCTGAACTTCCCACCCGTGCAATGTTGCTGCACGACTGACAGGACAATACGCCTGTTCTCACCCCTGGCGGTGAGTTGGAGATTTCATGTACTTCGGGAGATGTATCAACACTGGTGCCCACTGACGGCATCCACCAACCTACGCCGTGTTCATCGGGGGATGCACCTGCGCATACATACCCACAATGGACCAATAAGGAGAGAAGACGCCCGCTTAAGATGCCCCTATGAACAGCATACGCTTGGTGAAAATGAGGGTAGCAACAATGAGGGCAATTGGAAATAAGTAGATATTCACAGCGATATTCCGTCATATTCAGTCGAACAACACCGGTAAAACACCAGTGTCCCGACGGTGGGACCATTAAAACGTCTAGTGGAGCACGTGTCCAATAAAAATACACGCTGTTTACCGAACTTGTCACATAGACCGTGGCGGTTTGCGCACCACTAATTGTGGAAACTGGACGGATGACTGAGAACACGGGTTCATGGCCCAGCAACCAATCGCTGAAACCGAGTAACGCTGACCTGACAGGCAACAAAGCGGAATAAGTGACCACCTATGGCTGTCAAGTGAGTAACCTTACTCACTACAACAACCTAAACGACGAACCCAAAAAATCCGTCGAGAAATACAAAGTCGTACAGATTTTCATTTATTTTGCAAACGGTTCACAATCGCAATTAAATTCGTTCCATCTGGAAAAGATGTTATAATGAAGATTAGTTCAGTACACAAATAATTTTCACCCGATGCGCAGTACGCAATTCATAGTGGTGCATGAGTCATCATAAGTTCACTCACCATGTTCGGTCTGAGTTTTAGGAAATTGGCCAGGGAGTCATTCACTTTTCAGAATCTCCGGAACTGGCAGCTTATCCGACATTCTGATGTGACCCTGAAATGTGGAGAAAGTTGCGTCTGACGGATGTACTAGAAAATAACCAACCTAATTAGTGTTAAAAACCTCTGAACAAGTAACCAAAAACTTCAGGTTTGGGTCTGCTCAAGCGTAGATTGAAAACTTACCGGGCAGTAAGAATTAGAACGCCCACTGACTCAGGGTTGGTTTTCGGCAGGAAACTAGCCGAAAGATGGAAGCATCAGTTGGACTCACCTGAAACAGAAATTCCAGTCGTTAATACACATAAATCAGCCGGGTATAGTGGGTGTCACATGCTCTGAGGCTCAAAGAGATTCCCTTGTATGCATCACTTGACGCACTTACCTTTGGACTGATCGACACCTGCAAAAAGGAAATGAACACACATTAGGAAAAACGTGAAGGGAAGTCGCAGTCAGACAAATGCCTCATATGTCACATATCCTACTCGTCATCGGCGTCATCACATCAAGATAGCATAAAAGTCAAACTTACTTCAGGGGTCGGAGGTGAACTGAAAAAGCAGAACAAGTATTGTGTTGCAGATGAAACTCAAAACGGAATGCGGCCACATTGATATCTGTGGAATAGTGTTAACTGCCTGAAATCGCCTTAAACACAACGAAAGGACTGCGATCGAAGACTCGAAACTACGTACGAGAAGAACCTACGACAGGACAATGTGTGGTTTCGCAGACATTGACAGACAAACGACAAGCAGAACAGTGAAATGTAACTACCGACAGGTGCCAGCCAAAAGGCCGGCGTACATAGCAGCCTTCGTTATAGCCCACAGTACGTAGTCGCGAGAAGCGACGTTTTAATGGGCGACAGTAAACGCTTTGGAGTAGGACTCACATGTATTAACGAAGCAAGCTCAAAGCACGAACGCTTGCGTAGATTCCTTGATGGTACACCATCTGGAAAACAAACGGAGTGGAGTGAATTGTAGTGACCATATGAGCATTCCGGAAAGTCGGATTCAGTTGCGCATTTTTGATTAATTTGGTGGTTCACCTACTTTTACTTTATTCCAGCTCTCCGTTTTGCAATATCCGTCCTAGAACCAAAATCAACTCGTTCTGCGCGCCTCGCTGGCCTGATGCGTTTCTCTGTAAGCTATCTTCCAGGGTCAATACCGCTACACGGAAGTCGATCGGTTTACGAACACTGACTGGGTTTAACAACATAGAAAGTCGCAGAATAGCGTCCCAAATCAGGTACAGTATCCGCTACGATGACACCATGTGCTGTAAAGGGCAGCAGACGCCACGTCCACAACGATCTGAAAAGCAAAAACGATGACAATGAACTTCAGAAATTAACGTCTCGCCAGGTAAAGCGACCCGAAAGATACTGCATCATGTTATCACACGTATGACAATGCAACTCACCCACAACACGCAATCTACGGTGCACGCCACCAACCCACGCCAAGCAACCCCGGAGCACGACATGAGTGTGCAAGAAGGGAAGCGACATCAGCTTGCTTAAACTAGCTTGCAAAAGTAGGAAAGATACAAACATGAATAATCACATACTCGAAAAGACACTCCGAAAAAGCCATATATGTCACATCTTTCTTATTTCACGAGTACGCGGTAATTTAAATAACATTCCACTTTGTTGTGATGGTTAAAGAGTGGATAAACCGTTGATGAAAAAAGAAAAACCAATTTAGTGTGTACAGCTGTATTTTTTCATCTATTTGTGTATCTATGTACAAATCCTTCTGCTCCGCACATTTATCAAGAGGCACGTCAAATTGAAACTAAATTTTACCATTTTAACGACCAGCAGCTCACGCTGGATATTCATATCTTCTGGCTTTCGACTGAGATGTCTGTTGAGCAATGGGTTACATGTCGAAATTTTCTGACCGTGCGAGCCATAGACCCTAGGAACCTCGTTTCCACCTGCCGCGTGTGCGGAACTTATCCATCAGTGTTTGTTGCGACCAAAAGTAAGTGAACATTGTCATCAAAAGGGGTCACAAAACCAGTTTCGGAAGGGCTCCAAACAACGGATTTGTTGTGAGTTGAAAACCGCTCTTCTCTTGCTGGCTAAGTAATCTGTAATATGATCACATTGGTAGTAGACTAATCGATCAAATGGTAAGAAAACCAAAATATGGTGACGTTGAACGAAACTGTAACGGTAATGAGTGTGTACAAAGGTATACTTATAGGTAAGGGGAAGATGTATCCAAAAATTGAGAATGCCTCACTGACAAGCCAAAATCCGTGGAATTGGGTACACCAAGGGTTAGGTCCGGACGGCGGCTGAGAGATAATTCCACACACGACGTGGAGTGACGAACGTCCAGGGTCGATAGGCCAACATACACGCGGAGCATGCACTGCTACTCGGCAGAGGACCATATAGGTCAAGTTAACGAGACGGTATGTACAAAAATATAGTGAAGGGGTGCAAAATATAATTGTGAACTGTGGACAGTACACCTTCGACTTCCCCCAAATGCTGAACTCTATGCAGCGTGTTAGTTGCCTCACTAGTACTACCGTGACTGTTCAGTTTACATTGTGACTGTTAGTTTAACGCAAACTACAGACCAATGTCAGCGTGCTAGATTGAGTATTATCGCGACGCTTGGTGTTTGGTTCGTACCCCAAAGTCTTTCCCAGCATTACGTTAAGGCAAATCGAAAATCACAACGAGAAAACAGCGGGCTTGCAAACAAATTTTATGTGTTAACTGCCTCACCGTTCACAAGCGGACTTTAACGCAATAAGTAATGACGCTGAGGAGTTGGACGTGAGAGTACGTTTAACACAACCGCACGACGGCCGTCGAAGAGGGCGAAAGTCAACGGAAACCCCTGTTGACCTACAGAATTCAAGTAAGGGACCGACCAGTTGGGTGGCGTTCACAACGGCAACAGCTAAAGTATAGTTGTCTTAATGAATGCAGCTTACGGTAGCGAAGATTCCACGGATTGACAGTAGAGCCACGAGTGAACATGTTACGCTCACGCCACCACGCTAACTTTGACGTTACCGTTTTGTAGTATATTTGCGCTAACAGGTGCGGTGGTACTTGTGATGTAACTCTCACGTCCGGGGTGTTCAGGTTTCTAGAGACGCCGAAGGTGATCTCAATACAGTATCCCAGCTTTACTCGTGGCTATATGAGGAATCCGCATTATCATCGCTACTGTGGGCCAGATGCGCCAAAATGTCAATGTTTTGGCTATTACCGTCAGGAACACCGCACAGCCAGTCTAATGCTTGTTTGAATTACGAACATTCGTCCTCTTTGGCGGCCGTAGTAAGGTTGTACTAGAGATTTTATCACACCCAAATCTCTGATGCTTTCACCTGTTACTTCGAGGTCCGCTTGTGAACAAATCAATAAATAAGGGTTGTTTGCAGAAACGCCACCTTCTCCTCACAAATTCCGATTGGCGTTAACATAAGGCTAGGGGAAATTTCGGGCGTACGAACCAAAGCGCAAGAAGCTCACGTCACGGTGTATTCCAACGAATACGGTCCTTGTATTGTGCAAAATTGGGTGCTGCTGTAGAACTTTCCCTGTGTTAGTTAACTAAAGGCGCTCCACTTCGGTATGGGTAAGCTTTTGCATCACTGCGTACTGCTGAATTTGATCTGATTGACTTTGCAGCACAATACGCAATACACATACACCGGTCTCCCCTCTTTTCTCACAGTACTACAAGGAACCTTCTCTCAGTTTTCCCCGCCGTCATGCTACGAACACTGTCGCAGCTCTGACCGCGCTTCAGCAGTTCGCGGTAACTCCGCGATACCTTTATTTCCCAGGCACTCGTGATTTTGGATATTGTGGTCACCTTGGATACCTATGAACACTTGCTGTGAGTCAAATTCTTTGATTACCGTGACTTGCTCGAACCTGGCGAATCTTCTGTTGTAACGGTTTGTTTTGCCGTCACTGTTAGCTCAGTGATGTACGCCTGCACTTACTTGGGCCATTCAGCAGCTCATTCTTGACCACTACGCTGGTGTAACCAGATTTTGATAACAGGTGCTGTCAGAGAGGAAACTAAGACGCTGGAGGATCGGCTGTTGCAGTTCTTCAAGTCACTGATAAGTAGGCCATGTATATCTGACAAATAAAACAAGCATGGAAATGGTGAGTGTTGAGGGGCAAAAATAATGTCACTTGACGGACGCTGCTAGCCTCAACCATCCTTTCCGTGTTCATGGTGACCTTCTTAATCTCGCGCACCCGAAAGTACCACTAGTGTGTGTAAAATTCTTCAACTTGGTTCTTGATAACCTGAGTAAGACCGAAGTTAAATCTCAATACGTGTTGAAAGCAGGGTTTACTCGACGAGTCGACAGTTGGTGGACACCGCCGCTATGCGCAGTTCCAAACAAAAATGCAACCGGTTGGCGTCCTGGCGCATATTTTGTGCTTGTAATCGGTAGGCCGTTCCGGACAAATACCCTATACCTCACGTGCTCCCCTTGTTATCTTGCTTTTTCGAAATAATTATATTCGACAGGGCTGGTCGCGTTCGGTCACAATACCAAATACCATTGTAAGCGGAGGATGAACCTATGACAAAGCATCTATGATATTTCAACAATTCATAGACAACACTAACCGAGGACCACTTTCTGCTCACACCCGTACCGACACTATTCATGTCGCCAGTGCCAACTGAGAAGAGCGATGGTGACAGTTGGGAACGTTGTTAGATGTTTCTGAACAGGCGTTGTACATCAGATTAGCCCCGGTTGCTAACGCAGTGCGCGTGTGGGTGTGTTAAAGGCCCCGTAGGAGCGCTACGCAGATGTGGTGCAGACCAAAGCAATTGTTAAGGCACAATCGATTGTTCTCAGTCTGGAGAAGCACAATCTTTATTTTTATTCCCTCTCCTGACAGTAACCTCAACTGCAAGTTACTTTCCCGTTCACCTATATTTAGATGAAACCAATCCAGAAGTGAGGCGCACCACTGGCTGTTATGGTATCCTTTGCGTAAAACAACGTGGTTAAAAACCTGATGTGTGTTCGTTGAGGTGACCATGTGCCGAATGCAGAATGCGACATGGCCCGCAGCGACCTGTATTGGCCATACTCGGCACGGGGGTAGTTGGAGCATGTGCGTGTCACGTCAATGTGTCTTGAATATGGCAATCAAAATTCGGGTACCGCAGTCAGAGAGCCTTAGGCTGTTGTGTGGTAAGCTGATGTAGACACAAAGTCACATCCATCTCCGAAGCGGCTGCGAGAACAGAGCAACCATAAGAGTCACTGAAACAAGAGGAATGTTTTAACGACAGTAGAACATGGAGCTTATCATGGACGAGTATTATACCAACGGTTGGTTAGTCCGAGGCAACCGGAATTGATGGGGAGAGGTCAGGTGAAAATCACGCGTATTAGAACAGCGAGATCGGCTACGCTCACATACATGCTGGGAATAAAATATGCACAATTGCGTACGTGTGGACGTCGGAGAGTTTTAACAGAAACACCGTCTCTATTGATCGTCTTGATAAGCGCCAGTCAAGAAGCTGTTCGAACTTCTCGAGAGTGCTGGCCCTTACGATTCCCGTTAAAAGAGCGTTGGCAGTCAGGAAAACTTGGCCGCTTCCAACTCGTTTCACCTTGGAACCCCAGGCAGTCGAAGTGTACAAGTGTGGGAAATCGTGGTTTTACTGTCTAAGGGGTGGACACCGAAGCAGGTTTCAATCATTTGGGTACATTGGGATAGACGGTGGAAAGGTTACTTCCTAACATACAACTTGAAAAGTAACGAAAACAGCTCAGGAAAGTTTGACAGAGCTCAATCCGACGGTTGTCGACCTTGTCGGTTTGTTTCGCGATGGGCAAAACTGAAGTGAGGCAGATTCTGACAAACTAATAACGGTGGTCACGAGGACCGTGATAAAGTTGGTCCATATGTAACCGGAGAGCGGTAGTTAATGAATAAACCAGTAGAATTTGAATTTTAGTATCAGAGAGTCTTGTTTTGTGAACTGCGGTTTAGGCGAACTTGCAGATATCCTGGTTTCATCGAGGTTGATGCACATAGAAGACGGTCCAGTACACAACCACTGTGCACTTGTTTTAATAATAATAATAATGGTATATTTCTCGACGCATTTGTGAGAAACACACTCATGACAGCGCGATCAGCGTAATGATTTTTAAGCATATGCACATTTGAACACCAAATTTGAAAAATGTACAACGAGCCAGCTATGTGAATAGAGCAACAAAATAGACAAAAGCAGACATCAAATGAAAGGAAAATTCAAGTTTAGACAGGAAACTTCGAGTTCCATAGTTCTGAGACAACAGTACTTGGGGTCTGCATAATTCGACAAAATAAATGATTTGTTATATCAATTCGGACTCCACAAGGTGATCGCTGGACTGACGCTCAAGGTCGTTTCAAAAAAACAGTGGTTGGAGGATGGAGAAGGTGTGTTGGCGAAGAATTCGACCATTATTCCATGTGGACGAAGTGGGGACGCATATACTTCCGAGGGAGAACGCACGGACCTCTCGACCAGAGGTCATTCATCGCTCAAATTCTCAAGAATTTCGAGGATCTCGCGATATGCCCGAACATTGCGGATATTTTTTGTAACGGCCTGATAAAATTATAATTTAATTTTTCCGTTGAGGTTCTTTCTCATAACCTCGTTAATAGGAATAAGCCATTTCGAAAAGTATATATACATCTGGCAAGCACCAGGGTTTGGAGAACTACAATTTTCCCGTTTCGTGTCTAATTCGTGACGCAAACGTTCTCAAAACAAGATTCCATGCATCCGCGTACCGATCCATGCATAGACCAACACACTTTTGCTCGGAACTGTCGAGAGTTGTTCCTGGTTTTGAAACACATTTTTTGAAGCACATATCCGACAATTTCTGCAGAAGCTCTTGTGCGCTGACCAGAGCAACCTCGGCTTTCGTTTGCTTCATTAACTGCTCCTTTCGCGCAGTAGTCAGTGAACTCAAATTTAGTCCATTTGGGGTGCCATCCATCTTCACCACGCGAGACTTCATCGGATGTGCCAATTTAGGCCACAAAATATCAAACAAGAATCCTCCGTGGCGAAGACGGTTGTCGAGGTCAGCGTACTCGTTTGACGTACAACCTTTAAGGCCAGTCGACGTGAGAGCCCTCGTCTAGTAGCAGTTGGGCCTGTGCTGCAGTGAGCTTTGTAAACGGTGCCTAGTACTTGGGTTGTTCTGTTTTATAAAAAAACTCCATCGGGTTCTGGAACTTAAGCGTTCTCCGACAGCACGTTACACACGACGGTTGGTGAACGAAACCAAACTGCCAAAATTTGGTCACAGCTGACATTGATGATACTCAGTGGTACATTCGGCTTTAAGTGTGTAGAAGGAGAGCTCAGAGTGTTCCCACTGTCTTTGGATGAAATCCTCGATGATGACGAGGCGCACACCATTAAGGACTCACCAATCGAGTCTGTAGCTTTCTTGTGGGACATGAGTGGGCGTACTAACCGTTTGCAGTGAAGGGAGTTCAGAAAGGTTAGCCAACAAGAGGTTAATATACTGATTATATATGATGTCCCAGAAGCTCACTGGGTATATGATCAAAGAATCAGTGGACGGAAGTAGCCTTATGCGATTTAAGCACTGCTTGGCTGGGCGGGGTTGCCAAATCATGCGCTCCCACAAACTGCATTGCCCGGAAGACTTCGCCATTGTGGAGCATCTTAGATAGTTGTTTAACCGGGGTTCAATGACGAGACAAATCTCGGAATAACCATTCCACAGTAACCTAGAAGATAGCTCCAACAGTGGTTGAGAAGAATCGATCCAAAGTTCCGTCATCTGGCAAAGCTGCGGATGATCGTTGACCTCTCGAACGAATACTTGGTCCCAAGCATCCGAGCTTTTGAGGAAACTTATTGTTGCGCGATGACAATAGGATTTAAGGTGTGCCACACTAATACATTCTCCTACTTACAAACTGCACTTATGAATAGCGATCTCGATCAGCCTGTCAGCAGACGACCTGTGCCACACCGGCTTGTGTTTAGCTAGGGAACTTAACAAACCTCGTGTGGTATTCGACAGCCTTGTGGGATATCATGCCACGTCCTCGAACGGTCAGCCGCAACAAAGGCGAAACATTAAATTTTGAACTGCAGATGTGCTGCTGAAGTTTGAATGTATCTCGCAGTAGTTTCAGCAGATAACGATGAGATGCTTTACAGGCTAGTGTGCCCGAATCAGGCAGTGAAAGCTTGAGTATAGTTTGGTGGTGTGAAGAGGACCTCAGCGTATCGGACGGTGGTACATCCAAATAGGTTAACCTCATCCCCATTTTAGCGGACTTCACGTTGAGGTAAACAACAGGAACGTTTGATAGTACCTATGGGGTTAGCGCGTGTTGAAGCGTTTGTGCGAAATTTCGTTTTGACGGGCGCGTGTCCTCCCGGTCAGGTACATCCTCGGCAGTCGACTTTGTTGGCAGCTTGGCGTTTTTTTGTATCGAGGGTGATTTCACCCAGTCGGATGACTGTAGAATCCTCCATAGTTCCGCCTGTTCTGAACCCGCTATGTGTGAGGGAAGAAAGTGATAACGGGTAGCCGCCCATATACTTGTTGGGTACCAAGTGTAAAGTGGAAGCAGGACAAATCATTGTAGTCTTCACACGGCCCGATAAACCAGCCACAGAGATAGATACTTTGTGTTTTTACGGCTTATACGATCTTCTTCGGTTTATCATCCCACGGTTGCCACTGGGAGGGATATTGCTGAAAAAGTTTCGTCACAAAAGGCCGGTGCAGGGGGACGCAATCAGTGTAAAAGATCACTCGGACTGACACGACCGGTTGAAATGTACACGAAAGCTCCTAGGTACTGAAGGCCCAGTCAGTCTGCAACGGTTGAGGTATGGTTGCATGTATTCAGTAATGCATCTGAGGCGGGATACGGTGCAGCTGCATGTGCATGCTTACGATACGGAAGTGACTGGTAGTTTTCTGCACTGTTCTTCCGCAAGCCCGGGTGATGGCTCCTTAAGCAGTCTTCATTCCTAGGTCGCAGCAGATCGCGGGAACTACTATCGTCAGCTTCGCCTGAATTGAACCCACAGCACTACCTAAACGAGGTAAACGTTCTAGGGCCATTATTCCAGATAGACGCGTGTGCGTGCAGATGTCAATACTAAATAAAAAACGAAGTTCTAGCGAATACGGTGAGCGGACAATTTCACCAAAATAGAATTTTACGTGTGGCGATATCTGCAACTGCTCTCACGGTTGCGAGTTATTAATAAGGTAAGGCATAAATCTCCAAAGTTACTTGGACCTTCTATATCTCAAGTTTGTGATCTGCCGAAGACGCATGTCTGCCGTGTCGTTCAGGCCAATTTGAACTGTAACACGCTTTCCCACCATAAGCTGACATGTAAATTATTTGCCCTCTGGACTGAGCCAAGACAACATTTTCAGCCTCATTTCATTAAAGGTTCTTCTGAATTGATCAGTGGCTTAGAAAAAAATTTTCCTAACGTACTGAGGCGTTGTTTAGACGGTTACTCAACGTTTTCAAAGTTCTCCTGCGCAGAACGAATGAGGTATATTTGTGGGATTGTCGAGTTGAATCTTATTAGGTTTCCACCCCTGACCAAAAGACCGCAGGAAAATTTGCTGCTCTGTCCGTTTTCGTTTTGGCGGAAGCATTATTGTCAGATGGGTTTTGGTAGTCACAGGAATTCAATTAGGTCTTACCCCAGCAAACTTTTCTTGCTAATATATGTGCAACGGAGATAGGGAGCTTGTTGCGATACGAGCGTTTCTCCGATGACATTATTATTCCGTCGATCTAAATGGGTAATAGACAACCTGGCGCAACGGCTAAATATTTGTCGTCCTAACCTGAAGGTTACGTGCGAATGTGGACTCAGCCACTGCCGACCATTTCTAGACATACTCGTAGGTCACCGGGTAGATGGCTGTATTGAGGGTGTCATCTATAAGAAACCAACGTGGTCTGATCGGTGCCCAAACTTCGAAACCCTTGTTCCGGTTCAACAAAAGCAAACACTGATGAATACTTTATTTGCACCAGCAAGACTACTCTACGCTAAAGACAATCCAGCGGAGGAACAGGACTTGACCACTTCTGTTCTACCACCAAGAGACTGCGTTCTAAAAGTCCCTAGAAAAGCACAACGGCAAAAAGGTGATCGCTATAGGAGTGGGGGTCCACATAGCGCTGCATTTAGATGGTGCTCACGCCACGCACCGGAAAAGAACAACAAACAAGAAAACCACTTAAATGAACATTTAATGCAAGTGAGCTTTGCATAACCTCTCGGACCTAGGGGCTACCAATACCTACAATCAGATGAGACCAGCCGACCGGTGCTTTTTCGCAATCTGTTCACCGTCTTTTGTGTAACTGTGAAAGAAGTTGCGTTAGCCGAGCCTGGATATGCTTCATCTCCAGGACGAAGGAACGTCAGCTTAAGTGGATGCAAAGTCCGTGTTGACGAGAAGCAGCAATGTTACTGAGGATTGTTCTAATTTTCACGAGTCGCTCGGCGTGTCCTGAGCAGCAGACATACCACTTCTCTAGCCTGTGTATTCGAAATCCTGGTAAGCCATTTTGTTGCAAAATTCCTATGGCTTTCGAAGCGGTCGCAATCGATCGCTTCAAGGTAGCCGTCTGCGTTCAAAAACAGTTGGCAGTAAATGTGACTGTTCTCTCACCATAGTTACCTATCCCAGAAGGCCGACGGGTAACTCACTCGTTTACTTGGTTACCATGAAAAATGATTCACTTTATTGTAAATTTGGTACGTGTGAGTCAATAAAAAATACATACGCCTACCGACCTTGTGTTGCAACTCTTCTCTCCAATATTCGCCTTATCAGTTAGTCTTGGAGTCACTTGTTGCTTTTTGAAGCAAATTCGCGGCTCAAGTTTTTGAAGGACTTTCAGAAAGCTGACGTATTGGTGTGATATATTAGTCAACAGGGAGTCCCCTTTCGGTAACTCTACATACGGGATTAGTTTCCGTCCCTTTACCTTCGACGAAAGTGAGCAACTTGATAAGCAAACATTCAGACAGGAGTTTTCCAGTTGGTCCCATCCGATCCAACTCCGGGAAACCGTTGGTCCGCCGGCTTTATTTTGCAATGTTTCTCGGGTTAATCCGGACTATCTTCGTGAAACCTGGTAAAAAATTCCAGTGCTTGTTTTGCGTCGCTGGGCTTTTCTGAGAGAATCCTGATCGAGGACACCAGCAGAACGAGCGATTGGTGACGGCATGCATATTCCATGCCTTGTTTGCCACTGCCCCGAGGTGGGCCCTTAAAAGCTGATCTTTAGAACTGCCAGACGTTTCGACTGCGCTAGAGGTAAATTCTGGGGGCATGGGGAACTGGACACATTCAACTCCGGTTGACGCAGCTACCATGGTGGAAGGGGTGGGCGTGGTGCACATTGGTCACATGTGTTAAAGTGGAGCCTGGAGGAGTATGCTGTAAATACCTTCAGAGGGTCCGTCAGGGGAGCTATATGAACCTAATATCATCCATATGGAACAAATATTAGGAGGGACTGTGGGCGCGTTGTGTATCTCACGGTCTCCGAACTCGTTGAAAGTCTTTCTACATATTTCTGATGCGCAAATTTTCTGTGGTCTCTCCGTATAAACCTCTCCCCATTTTGCAACCCAACGGAACATAACCAAATAGCAATTTTTTGTCAGTCCGGGAGCCACTGTGTAGTCCGCTTGCGGTACTTTGGCGCGCCTCCAAAGAGGCCGGCTTATTCTCTCTTGAGTGATTTTTCAGCGAAGCTTGTGAGTTATCTTCGTGCATTCACGCCGTACTATTTATTCATCTATGTGCGATCGACCTGTGCGGTTACAGGATTTTACTGCTAAAAGTGACTACCACGGTTGAGGTATTTACCCGTTCATTTCGCATATTTTATTGTTCACCCAATCCTACTTTGAAATATTTGATAAGGCCTGGTTTTGAAATCGATGTTTATTTTCCCGCGCGTCATTCTTGGAGGGTTCGGTCGTAGCGCTATGCGCGCATGCCTGTTTTTCTTCACCTATAACTTACAGCATTTCGTTGGTTAGTTCAGGACTGATTATATATAGCACAGTTTGTGCCAGGTAATTACACACAACTCCAATTTTTACTGCAGGAGGTTTTACTCGACAAAGCATATTGAAAACATCCCTTGTCGCTCGTGCCCGCCAGAAATATCTACAATGTTGAGCTTCAGCCCAACACTTGAGGCATTACACCTGAGGAGTTACCCAGAATTGTTCACTTCGCATTCAAGCATGTGTGCTGAGAGCTTGCGTCAGGCTCACCATGAGGAATTTTACGTTAAAGTCTGCCTATCCTTCCTGCCAGGTGCATACTCGGCAACCAGCTTTATTCGCAGTTTAAAGTTGTTGCTGTTCATAGGATAATTCCGCCCAAACAAACGGCTGTCGAATGACCGCGAAGTTTTTGGTGATATCGTTTTTTGGACTAGCTCTCAGTGTGTGATAAATTGGTGATGACAGGTTACCAACCGAGCTCAAGTTGTGTATCAAGCGGGACACAGAGGAACGCCAAACCAATGTAAGCTCCAAACTCCCTAGAAACCCTCCACAAGAAGAGATCCTCTCAACTATCTTCAGCTTGTACGCTCCCCTTGGTTTTGTTGACCCATGGATAGAGCCGCGATGGATACTGCTGTGAGTTGTACCGCATGACGCCGTGGTAGGATGACCTACTCAGTAGAGAGTGACACGGCTGGTTAAAACATCCGCACAAACTTTGTGAAATGTGGGTCTCTAGATGTGTAAGGTCGGGGAGTTTACGAAAGGTGAATTCATATCCAACGTATTCTGTGACGCATCTGAAACACTACACAGCGTAACCTTCTACGTTTGCTCCAGGAACGACAACGGTGAACGTTTTTTACTTTTGTTGTTATCAAAAGCACTGGCCCTAACCCACACTATTGGAAACGCAGATCATGTCATAGTCCCCGCCACGTTGTATGGGGAGTGTGCTTTACGTAGAGAGGTGGTTGCATTGTTCAAATACCTCCAGCAACTGCCGGGATATATGGACCAGCATGTATGAACCTAATGAACGTTCCGCAGTTGTTGGGCTGTGATAGGCTGTATTGCAATTGAATATTTCGGGCAAATCTGATGGATTAGTGGGGTTTGTTACACGTATTCTGATTAGCATAACCCGTCAAAAGCCACCGCTTGAGTTACTTGGTTTAAAACTCATTGGTTTTTGAAGAAAGCCAACCACCAAAATGGCACAGTGAAGGTAAGCAGTTCGACGTCTTTTGCGTTAGAATCAGCCGACGTAGTTACTTGGTGGATAACACAGCTGAAGGCGAATTCTGTCTAACTTCTGTGGTCATATAGAGAGGGAGATATCTAAAGAAGGCCTTACTTCAAAAATGCATCCAGCCGCAATTCACCATCTCTCCCAGATGTGCAAAAAACTGTCGACTCTGCAGGAATTCAACCCACAACTCTCTGTCTTACTGCCCAAAGCGCCTCAAGTTTCACCAATTATTTTCCAGCGCATTCGTCTGGAGAATGGTGATGCTCAGAAGGCCCATGTGCTTGCATCAATTTGTCAAATGTTTCAGATTGTGAACGGTTGAAAACTCATATGCTGACGTGTTTCTTATCAACGCTAGACTATGACAACCAGCATAAAATTGATAGATCACCTCCTTTGCATGGGAAATTTACCCGGTTAGCATCTATTCTCACATGTCGGTTTGGGTCATCCTGGTCCAGTCGGAGAGTAAAAAAAGTGGAACAGTTGAAAAAGGATATGGTTGCATATTAACATAATTGAAATACAGTACACCCCATATACAGGCTGCGCGGTTCTTGTTCACCGACTCTTTCCTCATGACAATGATTCGGTCAATAAAAACAAGCAAACAAGAAAAAAAGAACCACGCACAACGATAGTGGATCTATTGGCTGAAAATGTCATCAGCCAAGTTTGACACTAAATCTCTAATGACATGAAGTCCTTTCGTATATTTTCTAAACATGGATTTAAATTGCCAGGAAGGGAGCTGTAAACAAGTTTGATATCATCAGCGAATAGGAGTAGTTTTCCATGCTCGATAATTTTACGTATATCGTTTATATATATATGAGAAAGAGTAACGGTCCCAGAACACTTCCTTGTATCACCCCACTAGTAACTGGTCTGAACGTTGAGCTAATGACTCCTATTTTCACTGTTTGTGTGCGGCCTGTAAGATATGAAGAAAACCAGCTAAGCAATGGATCACATATTCCAGATGCTATTTTGAGCAGAAGACGCAAATTTCCAGACTGTCCCCTTGAAGAGCGGTCGAGTCCGACGAACTCCCGACCAGCTTTATATCGTCTGCATATATATATAACATTGGCAGACTAAGTCGTTGGTCTGGTCGTTTAAGTAAACCAGGAAAATCCGAGGGGAGAGGAAGGATTCCTGAGGAACTCCACTTAACGGAGAGCCTTTGTCCGACGGTACCCCTCCTACTCTCACTCTACACGACCTTCCAACTAAAAACACCTGTATCCGTCCGCAGATTCTAGCAGAAATTCCAGCTTCTCGGAGTTTCCAGCAAGAAGCTCGTGATTTACAGAATCGAAGGCCTTCTGAAAGTCCAGATAGCTCACCTCTACCACTTCTCCTTCATCCAGTTTCTCCGTGGCAGTGTCTAAAAAAGTTAGTGAATTAGTAAGACAAGATCGCCCTCTTGAGAAGCCATGCTGAAGAGCTCGGAAGAATTTCTGTTCACAGAGAAACTTACAGATTCTCTCTCGTAATATTCGTGAAAAAAGTTTGCTGACAACACTAGTCAGGCTTGCTGGTCGGTACTTTCCAACTTCTGATCGGTTACCGTCTTTGAAGATGGGAATTACAATGGCTTCTTTCCAGTCTCTCACCACTATCCCTGTTTTTTATGTGAGATTGAACAGTTGAGCAAATGGTGACGCCAACAATTTGGCCGAAGATTTCAGGACTGCCGGATTAATGTAGTCAGGTCCTGCGGACTTTGTGCTGTTTAGCTTGGATAACGCTTGCTCAACTTTGTGGGACCTAATGACTTGATCCACTATGAGCACGCTCGCGGAATTAGGCTGGGGCTCCGGTGCCTCGTTGTCTGAGCAATGAACGCTTTGAAACTGTGTCATAAACGCGTCCGCTATGCCCTTGTTAGTCGATATGATTTCCCCGTTATAGGAGAGCGTGGCTCCAATTTCCTTTCTTAAAGAGGACCTGGACCGAGCATAACCATAAAACCTCTTGGGGTTCTGTTCAATATCTCGTGCTAGGTTAAGCTTATAGACTGACGGGGAACACTGGAGAGAAAAACAAATCGTTGCGTGATCACTGTTTCCTAGTGGTGCTGCAGGCAACACGGTAGTGACGTCCGTGCTGTGCCGAGTTAGGATCATGCCCAGCACTGAGGCCCTCTGACCGGGTCGGGATCTCGTGACTACTCTCACTTGCTGTGTTGGTGTGGATCTGTTGACTAGGTCAAACAGTTTGTGATCAAACCCTCTACCACTAACAGATCCTGATGAGCTGGTGACTTTAGGAGCATTAAAATCTCCCAGAACGAGCAGGCGGCAGCTTGATTGACAAGCTGGTTGGAATGATTCCAGTAACACTTCGCCTTCCTCTAGTGTTGCATCCGGACTACGGTAAACCCCGAAGACCATCGATGGAGGGTTGACGTGAAGTAGGCCAACAGCGGTTTGAACACCCACACAATCGCAGTTATAGTTCACGGGAGGCTGCCTTATGGAAGGTTTGATCAACAATAAGCAGCCGCCTCTGACTGCGTTGCTACGGTCCCCGCGATACCATTGGAAACCTCGTGCCCAATTCCCCAGATCTGTTCCTTCTTTGAGCCAGGTTTCTGTGAGGAAGCAAATGTCTATGGAGTGGACAGTTGTTTGCAGCTCGTATTTCTTGTTAAGCAAATTGCATATATTTTCTGGCATGCATTTCAGTTCCAATGATCTGGACTTCAGCCTACTTCGCCATTTGGTCGTAGCTAATCCCTCAGAGGTTTCCTCCGAGGGACAGATCCGATTTCGGGATATAAGGATAAGAACCAGCCCGCTTTAAGCCATTTTTCTTTTTGGTGTTTGACTCTTCAAGGCTGTACCACCGTCGTCTTGTTCTCTTAGCGCTGCGTTTTGCTTCCTGACCCAGGCTTAAGCCAACCCGCTCATTTATGACTCTTGGTGCAGCCGACATCACCACATATGAGTCAAATTTGCCCTCCGTGGCTGTCTCCTTTGACCCTTAAGCGTGGCATCCTCTGAGCTATCGTGCAAGCTTTAGGTAGTTCCAGATCCCGAATGTTGCGGTCTCGAACTTCGGCAACGAGTGGTCTGTGATTGTTCGTTTGTGTGTTAGATGTAATCCACCTACCGAGTCTGTGCGCTCTGCGCCATTTTGTCGCTGCGGGTAGTCCAGCGACTTGCAAGGCACTTAGAACTACTTGTCACTCCGAAGACCTCCTGCGTTTAGGATCCAGTATGGTCGGTAAGGGGACGTGGATAGTTATGTTCCTGTCCCTTTTAGGGTGGCCTCTTAGGAACTTTGTAACTGTCTAACTGTATTGACCTGACTATGTAGAGTGGCTGTGACATTACGCAGACGGACCTCGTGTTACGCTATCTGGATAGAGGAGTATCTTCTGACTGTTCAAGTTGGACAGCAGTCAGACGATCGAAGTCTTTCTGGTGATAGCCCACGCAACTCCGAGAAGCCGCTGGCCAACCAACTTAATTTACGACGCTTTCCCAGGGATTTTAGGACGTCACGTTGTAACAGAGCGTGCTGACGCTTTGTTTGCTCACGACTGATCAGGTTGGAGTTGCGGTCCGTTGGGCTCTGGCCTCATTTTTTCCGTGTTTTCTCTCATTTCAGTTTGACTATCGAACCCTTCCCTTCGAAAGATTGTTGTCCGTTGGTGTTTCCAAACCGACGCGCGCTGCGATGTACTCCGCTTGTGTCTTCTCGATGGCATTCTGTGCGAAGACCTCAGTAAGGAGAACGACAACGGTCGGTGCGCATCCCAGGCGAAGGTGTGTCGGCGAACGGTTATGCTCGGATAAGCTACCAGGCGTCTGGGTTGCGTTTGCAGTAAACGGTGAAGGTCGTGGGGAACGACATTCATCCGCGACCCACCTGATATCAGTCCACTTGCAGGCTGTTGGGACAAGCATGGGAAACCTTCCCCATCTTCGAGGGGTTCCTAATGAGTAGCTGTCGCACGTATCGTATACAAGCCGGCAGCGTTGTGTTTTGTGTTCACAGAAACCTGGCACTAAGAAAGTTAGACAGTGCCGGCCTCAGCCACAGGGAGCGAATAGTCGGGGGAAGTTTTGGCCGGCTCTGTTTCACAGATGTCCAATTTGTGAGGAAATTTTCCCCATGCATTTATGATGCTCGTATATTTCATCTGACTTCCTCGTTTATCGCTCTTCTTTTGGCAACTCGAACAAACATATTCACTCCTGCGTACTGTTTCACTGTTTTGAAGACCATCACATAGTGGATTTGCTTTTGTTGGCCGCATTTTGACGGAGGCGAACATGTTCTGCCCTGCTTGATTTGTGAAAGGGATTTGTGAGGTGACTGTTAATCTGTTCCATAATACTTACTCATATTTAATCAGCTGGTTTGCTTGGTTTCGGCATATTTTAACTGTCGGTACTGATTGTCACAGTTGAAGTAAGTAGCTGATTGTTTCGCTTATTTTACCACACACCAAGCAGTGGTGTAGCTTCATCGATCAATTTTTTTCGCATTGAACGGCCAATATTAGTCTACTTGTTGATCAAAGACGATTTGATCGCAATATTTGTTCTGACATGTCTGGGGCCGATTTGAAGGCAGAAAGCAAAGGGCACCTGTGAACGCAATATGAACAAGCTGCATTGGTTTTTTTGATAAGAGGCACAAAACTTGTTTTATGGTGACTACTTTTAATTGAAATGAGGTGAGCTATACATTTTAAGTTGAACATCACTCACATTTGATCGCAGCGTTCGCATTTAGATAGACTTTCCAGTCAACCGGCCTCTTCCGAAAAGAAGCACTAGACTCGAGTTTCGCTCTCATTAGAGCTCGTCAGTAGTGCATATCCTTGCCACGGCCGGGATTTGAACTCCGGACATTCCAATCATGAGGCAACCGTGTTAACNGGCTGGCTGGAAAGTCTATCTGAATGCGAACGCTGCGATCAAATGTGAGTGATGGTCAACTTGAAAATAAACCAAATCCCCGACTACTCATCAGTAATATACATTTTAGTGTGCTTCACAGCCACTTTCGCCTAATGTTAACCGCGAAATTTTCCTTCACAAAGACAAATAGGAGAAAATTTCAACCCGCAAGAAGAGGGGCAGTCAGCTACTCCAGGCGATAGACATGTGCGAGACCTGTTAGAAAGATGGGGGAACCTAAATCAGTCATACACCAAACAGACGTGCATCGACCAGACCGGCTACAAACAAACCAGAGGCTGGCTATTCGCGGAATTACTTGATCGGTGTCAGCTGGTCACTAGAGGCAAGAAAATGAAGCCTCAAAGTTTGCGTGTGTGGGTAGTAAAAATGAACAAGCTGCTACAAAACTGAATAAAAAAATGATTCGTGAAGTCTAGGATTGAGCTTGCTGAAAATTAACAGAGTTCGTGAGACGTCCATCAATACTGGAAAGCATTCGAAGTGTCCCAAGCGTGGCTGGCGGGGCGAAGTGATGGAGCTGGGATTCAAACCAAATATGGAATTCTTCAGCCGACCGCCAGTCACCAGTGTTGAGTGCGGAACTGATATATGCATGTAGCGGCGTTTACTCGAGTGTGTTGTGCCTCTTTTTGTCAAATCGAACAAAAACGTACAGTGTGGTCTTATACGGCACTTACATGCTACTAGCAGGATGAAGCATGAAACAATGAAAACACCGTACGTGCAACTTCTTTTTGGATGTTCATCTTGCACTGCTTTTTCAGGTAGGGATTTCCACATGCAGCAAAGACATAAGAAAAAGTATTGACCCCCGCAAAAGATGCTTGAGCGCCACTGGCCTAACTTTATCGAATGGTCATGAATGTGCCCGCGGTTACTGCAAGCATGCGTTGATCAAGTGAAGTTTATGACGGGGGATCTTAAGGAGAAATATCAGTATTTAAGGCTGAAAGGCACAGCGTACGGTGCCTCTCAGCATAGGCTGTTTGAGATAGTCGCAGCGAACGTTCTGTGATCTTACGTTGAACCCTTTCTCACATGGATGACACTTCTCAAAAGCGGACTACACGCCAGGATGTTCATTTCAAGGTCGCAGTAGACCTAGGTGATATAGAATTTTTCAGGGGCATTCAGAGTAAATTGGTCTACTGGGTGGCTAAGCATGCCCATCTTATACATGGCCCGCCGGACAAAGTCGTTACAGGCGGCGAGTGGCGAGACATCACCAATGATGATTACGCTAGTTCAGATTCCTAAGGCGTTGCCAATAATTCAGTGCCACCGAATAAAGATTGATGACCGCTTAGTTCCCATTTCATGAGGTCTTGCAAAAATGGCGTTGATTGATAGAGTATTTAGAAGAGTTCATCCTGGCGGAAGAGATAAACAAACGTGCAGTACCTATTTATCCTTCAATGTGTAAGCATCACATGGTATTTTAGTCCCACTAATCCGGGTACTTCGTTACCGGTTAACGCAAACAATCGACAATGAAGCCTTGAAGAACCTCACGAAAAGTGGTCTCACGGTCTCGGAGCCAATATGAGATAATTCTGAAAACCTAGTGCCCGAAGTTTGCTCACTAAGACGCCGCGGTTTATGATACCAAAAGCCCTTGATATAACGAGGAAAGTAGCACTCGCGTGTGTGGCATTTCCTGTGTCAGTCATACAGCAACCGATCGTCTAAATCGGATCTGTCAAGAATGGGCAAGTCTCAAGAAGCCCGTGCTGAGACATGTGTAGATATGCCATACACTTTGGGAGGTCCCCTATAGTGTCACCTGCCACACTCTCCATAACTGTGGAAATCACCAGCAACAGTGTCACCAGGAGGTAGTATCAAGTGGCTTCACAATCGCCCGATCTAAACATTGGAAGTTCAGTATACGTTTTTCACTCGCTGTGAACCATCCTCACCACCGAAGCCAAATTAGGTATTAAGACTAGTGACTACAGTAAGACGTGTTAAACATGTCCAAGCCTCGCTGTTGAAGTCTCATCAGAACAATCTATGATATTAGCAGGCTCTCTAGCTCACTTGTTCTCACCAGTTAAGTGAGAGGGCTGTGGAACCAAAAGCAGCAGATGGAGTTTCATACTCTGTTTCTAAAATCTTTGATAGTACGTGACGTATATCCTACTGGCAAAAATCTCTCAGCGACTTCTAAGGGAACAGCAACCTACTAAGTTGATTGAGAGCTTTCAGAATACAGGCATACATGTTGGGAATTTCACAAAACCGCTGTTCAATTTCTACTTATGAGGTTGAATCGGCTTTCAACATGTTGCAAGAACCACCCCCGATGTGTTAGGAAAAGCAATGCATTAGAAAATTTCCAACGCTCGTTTTCTTCCGTGAGATGGCTTCAGATTAATTTCGCCGCAAATCGATAGTGGGCTTGCATCCTTGACTTTAATAAGTAAGGCTTCCACTTAGCGTAACTCTTAGCACACATTCGTGCCGGAATTGTTGTCGGAGAACGTAGCACCTGGTTATAAAACAAAACTAAAGTTTGGGGCTAGCTGGGCTCAGTAAATGCCGGATTCTACTCAGTCAGTGACTTGTTAGTAGGTGAAGTAACACGATCAAAAACGGTCGGTCCACAATTTCAGTCAGGCCGACTTTGATAGCCTGTGGTCTTCTTCCTCGTATCTTCTATTGGACAAGGCATAATTACCTTTAAGTCAAAATTGACCAACCAAGTGATCCACGAAACAAACAGGTCGTACATACGCTGCGTTCTTGTTGAAAGCGCTTTGCGGGTGCACTCACAAGATACGTGTAGTTACAGGTTGACATTCGCACAACTGACCGTGATACAGTGGCGCATCGGCGAGCTAGAGGACTTCGGGGTTCTTGCAGTCGATGTAGGTAAGAGTCCAACCTAATCACCCTGAGACACAATCCAAGGTTCCTCAAGTGATGTAAGTCATGGAATTTCTTTCCAAGCACGCATCACCCGCGCAAAATTCCACCCTCATCTCTGTCTTTGAACCAAGTAGAAGAATGGGTTAATTACGCCACAGTCGAGGACGTTGAGATATGTGGGGACCTTTACGCCGCCGTCAGTAATACATCGAAATCATCTGCATCAAGCCTGCCGTCACAAACATTTCAGCAACCAATTCGTCGGCATAATTATCGCAAATGATGCAAGATTTTCACTTTCAACTTCCACCCCACTCGGCTTGGCCAGTCCGGACCAGAATCGCCCTTAACTTTTCAAACAAGCGTTCTTTATACTTACAACACCATTCCATGAGCTTCTTAAGCTGGTTCACTATAGAGGTACCATCATGGCTGGGTGGAAGTGAATCAACGCATTTTCTATCTAAAAACCTGGTGACCGATATTCAAGTGACAGCTGCCGGTCGATTAGTCCAACGAGTATTCCGTACAGTACATCAGAACATCACACCAGACGTAGAGTATCAAGAGACTTTCTCACCGAAACTGTTTCCTTTGACCCAGTGTGGGTTTCCACTCACGGTCACGTGTGGCTAAGATGTTTGACTAAGTCCAGAAGCTATGGTCTTATTTCAACGCTGTTTCCTTTGCTACCGTCAAGGCGTTTGACTGAGGACCACACTATCCAGTTTCGCACAAAATGGTGGCATGCGATGTTCGGGGCGAAACTCTCCACTGGATGGCATCTGTTCTGGAAAGCCGAATTATTAATGTTAGATTGAGCTCCAAACTCTCTTCTTCTGCGCCCGCCTCAGAGGGCGTGTCTCAAAGTTCGGTCCTTGGGCTGCTGTTGTTTACCATTTATATCGACGAAGTTCCAGGATTATCCGCCAGCAACCCCGTGCTGTGTGCATATGACTTCAAAATTGGGAACATTCATCATATCAGCATTCTCCGGACTGACCTTGATGCCACTAAGCAGTTTTTGCGGGAGCAGTGCCTTCTCAACAACGACCACAAGTATGCACACATGTCTCGGGGTGGAGGTTCTTGGAAAGTGTTCCCTATGCATGCCACCCAGAAAGCTGTGGGGGTTAATAGGGTGCGACATAGGGAAGAAATGAGAACTTGGCCATCATCCAACCACTTTCTCTCATTCCCATGAAAAAACATTTCAGAAAGGTTGCGGCATATTGCGCATCTGAAAACCAACATATAACCGCATAGACGTGGAAGTGTTACAAACCATTCACAAAGTGTATTCAATCTATGCTTGAATGCGTTAGCTCAGCGACTTTCACTCTTATTAAAAAAGACGCATATGAACCGTAAAGCCCACTTAGCGGTCTGGTATATGGGACCGTGTTGTTTTTGGAATAATGCTTAAGGTGTTTATGTAGAAAAATTTGTCGGGATAGAGGGAGACAGAAAATCGCATACTTTTGTTGTGAAATGTACAGGCCTCTCGGCTGGACCTCGTAACATGCTCAAAGTCGAAAGAATTTTGTAGATCTCACGGAGTGCTCATTCATTACGGGGTTTTGAGTGCCCGGATGTAGTGGAACGCTTTTCCGCGCGTGGTGGATAAATAGAACGGAGAATGAAAGACAACCTCACACGATAAACGTGCGAACAAGAATTGACTATGTGAGCTATGACGAATAGTGGAATATATGCTTTTGTGGTAAAACCTTTTATATGATATTAATAACACTGTTAGTTAATAAAATACATAACACTTGCAGACAGTTTTTGTCATTTAACGTGAAGGAGTATCGGTTATAAGCCTTTCCTAGTATGAGTACTGCTCAATTTAGATGTCAATTTTCTTTATACGGCCGATATATAGAATAAGATGAATGTTCGACAACGGGGGAAGATTGCCAGTTGGTCAATCAGGGGCGAGAAGATGCGCGAATTGTAACGCGATGTTCCTATCTAGTCAGTAAAATGAACAGGTTAAGTATTCTTTCAAACACTTTTAGTATGCTTAGTTTTTGCATTGTGATCCACAACACCAACACATAGGTTATCATTAATTATGAAGTAAGAGCGCACCAGGGTGATCGGGTTGTTAATAACTGGCGTGTGTATATTGAACCCCGTATGTGTTAACTATAGACGTTTTCCTGTTAATAAGCAAATCTGAGAGCATAAATGTATGACAGATCTATTCCGAAACCGATAGCTTCTATCAGTTTGAAGGGGTACGTGTCTTAAGGTCATACAATAAAGGGGGTTTCCCGTCAACTGCTGTTAGGTCCGCTTCTAAACATACCGCTCTCAGAGAGGTAAAGCTTGAAAAATGGACATGACGTTCGTCATTGTTGGAAAATTTCCTAAGCTTCGTTTAAATTGATGTATATTGCATGCAGCTTGTTTAGGGATTTCAGCTGCCAAAATGAAACCCTAGTTTCTAAGGTTATACTTAGATCTACATTGTAGGCAAATTGCGGAAACGACGATGAAGTTATTGTCATAAACTAGATCGTACATGAGTGCGAGGTGCAGATTGAGTCGACGTAACCAAAGAGGAGCGAGTGCGAGCGTTTGGCAGCATACTCCCTAGCTCAGAGAAGATGGATAGCCCAGAAAAACGTTCGTGAATGCATGTTGGAGGCTTTCCAGAGCTAGCCCATCAGACTTGCGCAGATGGCTATGTAGTAACGTGCTGCACTCAAACTGAAGTCCCAAACATAGTTTATAAAGTTGTGACCGAGTAGCAGGATGGAAGAACAAGTGATTGATGTAATCTATCGTCCATCTGGTTTTAGCTACTAGGAATGATATATGTTGGGCAAAATTGGATGAATTTGGGTGGAGTATATCCAGGTCGCACAGTGAGTTGGCAGGTGATATACTGTGATCGTCCCCTCCGGTAGGTGATAGCCGTGCGCAACGGTGGTGGAGTTACTGGCTGAAAATTTCCTCGGCGAAGTTTCCGTACATTTTCTAAGCATGGATTTAGATCGCCAGGAGGAAAAGTGTAGGCAAGTTTGATATCACCAGTGAATAGGAATTGTTCGCCGTGCTTGATAACTCCACAGACATCGTTTGTTTGTATAAGGAAGAGAAACTGCACTACAACAACTACATGTATCCCCCTAATGGCGTCTGATCTGGGCGTTGACCTATTACCTCCCACTTCCACTGTTTGTGTGCGGCCTTCGAGGTATAAATCAACCCAACTGAGCAATCGGTCACGTTTGTCAGAAAATATCATTTTTATCGGAAGACTCTTGTGAGGTACACGATCAAAAGCCTTTTCCGTGTCCAACAGTATAATGATAACCTCCTCTCCTGCGTCGACAGATTTTATAACATGGCTAAGAAATTCCAGCCGGCGCGTTATGCGAGAACGTTTGCTGAAGGACGAATGCTGGGGGCGGTTTATAGTGCTTTGTGATAATAAGAATTTGACCATGCAGCATTTTATAATTCTTTTCAACACCCTATTACAAATTGGAATGGGGTTGATGGGACGATGAGTAGTGACGTCTTGTCGTGAGACACTTTTACAGCGTGGCCTAGTCATAGCACTTTTACACTAAAAAGAGAAGGAACCTGATGGTAAAGAAAGTGTATAAATATTGAGCAGGAGTAGAGGAATGTCTTTCCGTCCATGCCAGACAGTATTAGGGTGAATGCCACCAGGACCAGGTAGATAAAAAGGTTCGATGATAACTAACTGAGAGTGCATGAGCCCTGTATCAAAAAGGATATAGCTTAGGAACGTACTGAACCTACAGAAGGGGCTGTGGACAATATACTCCTTTCACTGTTGAAGGAATCAGAGAACTATGAATTAGAGACCTCACAGATTGTTGCACAGTCGTCTAGGGCAGTTTTGTCCCGCATTGCCACTAGTGAGATGGTAGGGTTCCTCCTGCAGTTCCTGCGCCTCATCAGCTAACTCAACTCCGAGGTCTCCCATATGTTGTTAAACGTAGTTTTTCTCCGCTTAGGTGGGGAATTTCGGTTCCATATTTCACACAGTTGAAGACTTTATGCATTTGCGCAATGAGAAGCAATTCGCATGTCTTCGGTGCCCCGATTCAAGACGTTTAAGCTCACCTTTCTTCTTAAGAGTGAGATTTCTACCTTCATCGCACACACTACGGCGTTCTGACCTCTGTGTGGCTGAGACGTTCATTCAAAACCTGGGGTGCTCATTAACCATTTCGGTTGCTGTCATAGGGTCATAGGTAACAAAAAAATGAGTTTCCCTCAAAATTGTCAGCAGTGTGGTGAAGATGGTTTGGCCGACGAATTCAGGCTGCCGGTAATATATGATGGTCAACTCTTTTACAAGTTCCAAGTCAAACATGAAGCTGACTACGTTGTGATTACTTATTGGAAACTGTTCCAAGACGGACACAGCAGCAGGGGAAATACCCGTTGTAGAAATGAGATCTAAAGTATGATATAGTCCAGTGGGTTCTAAAAGATTTTGGCGCCATCCGTTTATTTGGACACATTCGAGAAACTCAGCTTGATTTGCTGGGGCTGTGAAACAGGTTCAGGAGACAATGGGCTTGTTGAAGTCTCTGTCAATAATTTTTTACTGTGAAGGTAAGTTTGATACAGAGTTCAGTCCATTAATGAGGTTCTCTATGTCATCATGAGTGGCGTTAGGTGGTTTATGGACGCATCCTAAGAGTAATTGACAGTTTAGTGAGTACGTGCACTAAATTAACGTTCCCTCAGGGATACGCAGAAATGCCAGACGCGAAATGAAAATTCGGGTAGTTGCGGAGACCAAAAATATATTATGCGACAATTACAAATGGCCTCAATCAGCGCTAAACGACGCCGATACGCGAAACAGCTAGGGAGGCTAAGGATCCGACCGTCGAGCGCGCGAGCAAGCCGGAAAGTTTGTAAGGCACACTTAGCGCGCATACGCCGACAAGCATGCAAACGAACGAACACGATCTGATGCATCAAGCAGATGGCAGGCAAAGATCCTTAAGGTCCTGTGTACTATGTGAGCCACGGTTTTAGAAGGGATTTTACACATCGTACAACGGGCAGACCGGGGGTATCTCCAGGTCACTACACAGCCCCATCCAGAAGGGTACTGCGAATACCAAACATGCAAGATAATTCCTTGAAGCTTTTTACTCATCAACCTGTTCAATAAACAAACACATCGAGCTAGAAAAAATCTACGAACCAATGCGAATCGAGGAGTTGAGGAGACTTAAACACCACCGAGCCCAAATACCGGTAAACCCAAACAGAGCAACTTGAACTGATTAGACAAAATCAACCAATGGTGGGTCGGACCAGAGGCCAAACACGACGATAAGCGACCAACCAGAATCCAGGCTAGTAGGTTAACTCACTCTCCTATATAAGAGCAGGCATCGATCAATCTCAACATTCAAAATATACGCTGAAACACTTACCCACTGATGATGTCACCTCGCCTGGTGATGAAACGTTTGCAACCTAAATTCCAAGCTCGGCGAACATATCAATACCAAAACCATCAACCCGAGCTACAAACAACACCACCACTGTTCCCAACCATTAGTGCATTTTTCTTACTAGAAGTGTCCAATCAGAGGGGTTTTTGTGATCAAAAGATTTTGGTGACATCGCTTGGCCTGAGTTTCTTATGGTGAGCTCAGTAGTGGATGATCAGGAGTTGCCTGTGTCGGAGTCTATATCAAAAGTTTTGGGAAAGTGCCAGTGCTGTGTGTTGGAATGGTGGAACTATGGGGGTGGAATTGGTGGAGTAGGATTGAACGGTATGTGTCCAGCTAAAAAAGGGCAAGGTTGAGAAGAATCGGTCACGCTCACATGCACGTTGTCAGCAAAGATGTCTCGGTCTGCGCTTAGATGAACATTTATAGTGTACGGGCTATTAGTAGTGAAAGGGTTGTTGAACGTAAAGTAAACAACCTTGGTGAGACTCCGGTTAAGCTTTCCATAGAAACATGGGCCCCGTAGAAGACTACCATAGTTAAGCAGAGGCCTAGAAGTGGAGGGTGGTAGGTATATCTTTTTATTCGCCGGGTATAGATTTGTGTTTTCTTGCTAGTTTGTTCTCTTATGATGCTAAGGAAGGAAACTAAAGATGCTCATGAGGTTGTGGTTTAAGGAGGGTTCGTTATCATTAATACATCACTGGCGGTCGGTTTTTGGATTTCTGCAGGATTAATATGAAGTTGAAACACCGGTCTTTCTTTGACCAGTAGACTGACGAAGTGCTACCTTATTTGAGTCAGTTTCTGCGCAGATAGGATGGGATCTGGACGCCCCACTTAGTTTAACATGAACGCAGTTATTCGCATACCCCGTTTACTAGTTGATTCTCTGACCGAGGTCCCCCCTTCGCTCAGCACGCGATTCAGCGATTGATACACGGGTTCGATGCAGGGGGCCCAAGGTTCCCGGATCCAGTCGGTTTTCCTTGCTTAGTGCCAGTAAGCGTCTGTTGACCTGAAAGGCAATCACTAAAAACAGGGCGTAGCACCACTATTGGAACTGTCGAGATCCATTGTTAGATCGGATGTGTTAGCGGATTTGTTCTCCTCAGTGGCGCAAGGATTGTTGTTGGAACCGTTGGTGTGCCTACATATGGTGCCACAAAGAGAAGTTACGCGATCATTGGGACCCAGTTCACTATCCTCAGACATCGTTGTGCCCTTTATTGATGCGTCCTGGGCCACAAGCACAAGGACGGCGGTCTCGTCCAACAAGAGATTTTGACACTCCCTTTCAAGGGACGTTCTGTCTAAATAATAATGGTGTATTTTCCGACGCATTCGTAAGAAGCACGCTCAGGATAGCGTGATCAACGTAGTTAACAGCCTAGGCGAGATTTTGGGCCTTTTAAAGTCCTGACACTGCGTGAACTGTTTCGCAATCGTTGCTCTCTGGAATTTGAATAAAAGCGGGCAAAAACTTTCGTGTCTTTTTGCGGAGACCTGCGCAAGTGTAAGATGTTGAGTCTATATTAACAACCTTCGACAGTAGCCTTTTGATGTTTTATAAGTGCAGCTTATCTAGCGCCTTGAATGCGATGGCACTGTTTGAGCAACACATCTGTCCCGTGATTTCTGTTGCCAGATTGTTGGTGGATATGCTCGCGCTCTAAATTTAATAATGATAATAATAGTATATATTTCTCAGCGCATATGCGAGAAGCATACTGAGTTATGCGCGATCACTGCAGATATTTACAAACCATACAAAAACGAATAAGTGACTAGTAGTAAAACGTGAAGCCTTCCGTCAAGAAGGACGTGGTCAAAAGGCAAATGAATTTAGTTTATGAAAACTCTGACGCACGCGACAAAGGAGATAGTATGGTCGCTTCATAAATTTAGTCTCAAATAAATGAGATGTTACAATAATTTGCTTTCTACAAGGTCGTGAAATGGGCAATTTATTAAATAGTTCGAGGTCCCCCCGGGAAGAATGCGGGAGCGCATTTCCTTTTGTACCCGCGAAACTCAAATTGGCATGAACTAAAAATGCACCGACTGACCTTGAGGTGCAATTTTCTCATTGGGCAATGGGCTATCCCAGAAGGGTTGGAGAAAAGCACAAATAAATACAATTATATGCACATGTAAGTGTACACACGAGTATGTATATACACGTATGTGTGTGCAAATAATTGTGTATAATAATGAATATTTATATATAAGTATATATACTTATATATATTTGTATATTTTTGTATAAATATAGATAAACACGTGTATATCCATACATAAACATATAGATATATATAAATATATATGTATATACACATATATATGTATATTTATGTGCATGTGTACATGCATGTGCACAGAAATGTGTACAACGTGATATATGTATTTATCACGTTTTACACACATATCTATTTCGGAATGATATATATAT
>QNGE01003003.1:24266-85321 GCA_008508345.1 Paragonimus westermani | reverse complement strand
AAAAACACAAATATATGTATATAAGTATATATATACTTATATATACATATTCATTATTATACACATTTAGTTGCACGCACTTACGTATATATACATAATCATGTGTACACTTATATGTGCATATAATTGTATTTGTGCTTTTCTCCAACCACTCTGGGATAGCCCATTGCCCAATGAGAAAATTGCACTTCAAGGTCAGTCGGTGCATTATTAGTCCATGCCAATTTGAGTTTCACGGGTACGAAAGGAAATGCGCTCCCCATTTCCTCGAGGGTCGGTATCCTTTCATACAAAAGTAATGGGAAAACTGGTATTAGGCGAGCGTTACGGTAAGCTTCAGTAAAATGGTACAAGTGAAAATCTCAAAGGAAATGTATGAAAATTTGCATTTCATGGATCCCAACATTGTCGCACCCAGTTATAACTATAGTGTTTAAACGGTCCACCGCAAGTAAGTCACTTTCGTACGGTGACTCAGCATGACGGTGAACAACGTGGACGTTTTCTGGAGAATATTCAAGAAGTATCAGAAGTTCCGGGAGTACCAGGAGGATCTCAACAGATTTCAAAGAGAAACGTGTAGCAGTTTCTTTATCAATGGTTCGCAAACGGCAGCAAGTGCCAAGAAACAGGGGACTATATTTGCCGTCAGGCTGCCCGTTCGGAAGTGTCGTGTACAAGTGTGTACACTGTACTCGTCGGACGGCAGCAGCCAAACGATAATATATTAGTACAATTCTTATGACATTGCCTTTTAGATTCGCCCGTTACTGCTGCAAGGCCTCTTGGGTGGTTTACTATCGTAGCGGGGCATATCGCATCGAGTGGGCCAAACTAGAACATTTACACGACTTCCAAGTTTGACGGCCTAGTATATATCTCAGAAATAGACGTCCGTCGATAGCAGATGAGCGGCATGTGACTGAGATGATGCAGAACCTCAAAAGCACCCGTGAAATGAAGTTGTACCTTAAAAGTAAGTTCGGGATTACGATGCATGCAGACGGCTTGCGCAATCTACTTGAGGCTGACTCTCGGAGCGAGCTGATTAAATTACGCGATCTGCTGAGAGAAGAACGACAGTATTGCTTTCTGTTAGGGGAGAAGTAATTGCGGTTCGCATTCTTCGTTCCGAAAGGTTCTTTCCAGCTGTGTCCTAAATTTACCGACGACATTTTGGCGGACGCAACTCATCATTTAAACTACGAGGGTTCCATACTGTGGCACGCCATGTTGGTAGATGTAACTGGCGTAGGTGTGTCGCTTTTTACGCCCTGATGCCTAATGTAACGACGGCCAGTTACCGGATAGTTTTACAACGTATGCTGAAAATGTTACCTTCAACGTCAGCAGTGCAAACCTTCGTCGTTGATCGTTCGCCTGCACACTGGCGAGCAATTCGCGAAATTTATCCTAGGTGTGCCACTGTATTTTGCCGTTTCCACTTAATAAGTGATGTATCCCGGCGATGTCGTCATTTAGTAGGCTCAGAAACGTATCAAAAAACCGCGCATACCAGTGGACACGTAACATGGTGTACACAGGGAACGTCTCACAGTTTAACAGGTCACTGCAAGCTATCAAGTCTGTAAGCCGGGAAGCTTTCGATTATCTATGTAAGACATGGCTTGTCTGCAAATCTGGACGGGCCTCTCATCTGCCAACAGGGGCCGTTCTCTTCGGTAACTATACAACCAAACGGGTGGAGAACGAGAATAGGCACATTAAAAGTGCCGTGTGTGAACGTTCAAAGAGTATGTCTTCCGATCGTTTGTGCGCTGCTCGTATACAACGTATGATGTTGTTTACACCGCCGATGGGATATGAAGACCCCTGTGCATTTTTGAAACCGTTATCAGAATTTGCAAGGTGTGTTTTTCTGAGGCATTTTAATAATAGTCGAATAGAAGAAGTCAATTACCAGAAAGGGATGTGGGGTGTTCGGTGTGAAAAACAGCGAACGTTTCACCTTGCTGTAGGTGAAAATAGTAGATGTGATTGCAGCTTCTTTTCACAATGGCTGATGCCGTGTAGCCATCTGGTCGCAGTTTACCGCGTAATCGACAGGCCGATCGGCAGGTTAGCGGAGAAGTGTAGATGGGCATTACCCGACGCTGCCCCCACTGAGGTTGCACCCAGTGACATGCAGGAACTAGTAGTATGCATGCCCACTCCGGTGGCACATACCCGTTTAGATAGAATCCGAAACGCGTAAGTTGCATGCCAAGATCTTGTTGTTACTTTGGGCTGCATGAGTGATGACAATAACAACAAGCATGTAGCGACGATCCGTGGGATAAATGAGTTGTTATCCAGGCATCCAGATCTCATACTGCACTGTTCATTCCCTGGACGAGAGACAATGCAAATAAGCGGCAGGAAGTCCTTCGATAACTTGTGGTCCGAGATTAAGGCGCAACCAGCCGATAACTGGTACTACTGCTTCGCCGTTTCACAGGAAGAGCCACAGGTAAAACGGGCTAGGAAATGCTTGATAACCGACTCAAATATTATCCCGTGCAGCGTCTTCCCTCCTACAAATCATAAATGCCTGAACCCCTCCATACCATCCACTAGCAAGGCGGTGTGCCAGTCAAGTGTGTTGAGTCACACGCCCCCGATTCTCACCATGTCTCATTTGTTTCCACGGGGCGCAGGAAGTCCGCACTTGAAAGTCGAGTGACTGACGACAGTTTGCCGCAGATAGAAGTTATAGGAGATCCCTTAGAAACAGCGCGTGTTAGGCGAGTGATTACGGGCGGCTTAAAGCAATTCAAGACGAAGGTGGGGGGATGTATTTTAAGGAAGATGGCCTTGAAGCCTGTAAACAACGACGTTTGTCAGATATTCTACCTGAAGAAAGATCCTGTGGACTTAGACGAGGACGACGTCGACTGAGATCAGTGTTCCAAACGCTGCTTTTGGTTCCATCACTCGTGTGCTGACTACCGCAACTTCGACGTCGACTTCATCTGCCTGGACTGTGAGACAATTCAGCAGCCGACGTGAACCACGAGAACGGCCCCACTGTCCTCCTCAGGACAACCTGGAATGATCCCACGGCCCTCTTTAGGGCCACTTACAACCTGATTTCCATCCCGAGCCATGCTCACTTATTGGTAACATGAGTACGATTGTTCCCTTAGGGCAGACGATGGAGGGTCACTGAGTCTCATTTCAGTGACAGCCTCCTGGATACATAGCCGACTGGAAATGCCATACTCAGTGGACAGGCGATGGGGGCATATATATAGATGGAAACACGTATATGTATGTATATCAGTATACATGTGTATGTCAAACCAGCATTGGCCGGCTGGACACAAAGGCCCCACTGGCACACCTACCGGTCTTATACCTTCGGGTTTACGCTGGATGCGTGGAGTGTTGATGGAATTGCAATTGGTGCGGCGCGAGCCAACTGCAATGATGGCTAAGCGCAGACGTCCCATGGCTTCGGTCACTGTGACAGGCTAATCCGAATCGGATGCCGCCAACCGTAGGTCAATAAAGTTGCACACATGTACATATATGTATATATATACATAGGTATATGTATACATACTTGTATACGTATGTATACTTATGTACGTAGACGTATATATATATATGAATATATAGATATTTATATATATAAGTATATAAATATATATATTGATAAACGTATTCTTATAGGTATGGATGTGGAGTTATAGTTCCATATATATATACGTATATATATACATAGGTATATGCATTTATACATGTACACATATGTATACCTATATACGTAGACGTATATATATATACATATATATATATAGATACATATATATATATGAGTATATAAATATATATACATAATGATGAACGTATTCATATAGGTATGGATGTGGAATTCTATTTCCATATACATGTATGTATATTATATATATATTATTATATTATTATTACTAATATATTTCCATATATATATATGGAAATTTAATTCCATATCCATACCTATAGGAATACGTTCATAAGTTTATATACATTTATTTATATACTTATGTATGTAAATATATAATTACATATATATATGTATGGTTAATCAACGAGAATGTCTGCAGCTCTGGTAGCACTTAAATTAATCAAAAAGGAGGTAGACACTGAGTTCACCACTCAGTGTCTACCCCCTTTTTGATTAATACATATATGCATATATACATATGTATGTATATATGTATATATCTACGTCTAAGTATATAAGTAAACACATGTATACATGTATATATGCATAAACCTGTGTACACACACATATATATACGTATATATATATATTTATATACACATCTTTACATATAGGTATATGCAAATATATATACGTTTATATAAACATATTTTTGTCCAAATATACCTATAGAGCAGTCACCACACGCTTTCACAGATTCGCAGATATTTCCCAATACAGCTTAGTTATTTCTGGTATCGTTATTCTACATATATATTTAACATTTGTCGTACATATTCATATGCTTGCTACAAGCGTACGGCTTGGGCAACCAATGAGAAAATTCGGCTTCAAGGTCACGCGGTGTACTATTTAGCGGTTGAAATTATTATTTCCCGGGTTTGAAAGGAAACCGGCTCCCCGTTTCTTCTCGTACCCGCGAAAAACAAATTGATATGGAGTAATGATGTACCGAATGACCTCAAAGCGTAATTTTCTCATTGGGCAACTGGCTATCCTACAGAGGTGTGAGAAATGCACATATAAATATATTTATAAAAATGCATGTATGTGCGCATATATAAGGGTATACACGTGTATGTATATACATTTATATACGTGTGCATACAGATATATATATGATTGAAAATGCATGTCTAATCATATATATATATGCATATATACGTGTTTTGTATATACATTCATATATACGATTATATACATAGTTATATGCACACATATATGTGCACATACGTTTATGCAACGTTATGTGTGTAAATATGAATATATGTGTAAGATATTATATATATATATATATTCGTATGTGCGTAGAAATGTATATGGATATATATATATATGTATATATATTTATATACATATAGTCATGCACGTTTATATACACATACACGTATATATGTATATATACAGATAGCGGTATATATATAGCTATGTATATACACCTAGGTATATATAAAATAAATGTAAATATAGTGTATTAATGTAAATAATATTCTTATATATAAATATATGAATATATATACCTATATATATATATATACTCACATGCTTATATACATATATCTATAAATGTACATATATATATATGTATACGTATAGATGTATACATGTAAATGTCAATGTTTATGTACATATGTGTGTCTATGAAGATCTCACTTGACTGACAACACTAAGCACTGCAGATCGTTTCGAAAATAGACGTACACTGCTAGTTGTCTGGTATACCCACAGAGGAAACACTGAAGAAAGACTCAGTGAACTCCACTTGACCAACAGCTATAACCATTGCAAAAATGGAAAAATGAGGATGGAAATTATCCGCATGGAGTGAAATCTGCCGTTAGACGGCGATAAAATGAGAAATCATTGAACACTGGACGATAATTCAGCAAAAATGAGCATAGCTTGTGAAACCATGTCGTGGGTGGCCCTGAATATGGCCGTGGGTTCATACACATGACGCTTGAGAGCGCGGTTTCTTCATAATCCTGCCCGATGATCACGTTATGTTGTCCACGTTGTCCTAGTCAATGCAGGTGTAGACTGGTTCAGACTCGTTGTAGTTGGAACAGTAGTGGTGGTACCAACCTGAACACTGACTGCACTGTACCCAGTGCATGGTGTGTTCGACCAAGTCCATGGGATCCTCCATTTGGAAGCAAATCTGGCAAACGTTGCATACACACTGGGGCATTTAGACACGGCAATTTTGATGCGCTTGTTTTCGTTCTCAAGACGGTTGGTGGTAAGATTACCGAACAAAACCGTGGACTTACGTTTATGTGAGACGCAACCGCCTTTATAAGGCAGCCAATTGTTCGCAATATACTGATATGCCTGATTAATGACAGACTTCACAGCCTGCAGCAAACTGTTAAATTGACCGCTATTCCCAGTGAAAACCATATTGCGGGACGGCTGGTAAATACGGCTCTTCTGATAATCGCTTAGTCCTACCAAATTGCGGAAACGCCGAGGCACATCATGCAGTAAATGATGCCGGCAGAGCATGATGGCACAATGTGGAAAGACTTCACCTATGCCCTCATTTGTGCAGCTGAACGATCAACAATGAAGGTGCGAACAGCAGACATACAAGGCACCATTTTAAGCAGGCTTTCGAGAACTATCCTATGACTGGTAGTAGTTTCATTCGGCATAAGTGTGTAGAAAAACGCCACCTCAACTCCAGTTACGTCTACCAACATAGCATGCCACTGTATAAAGCCACCATAATTTACCTGATGAGTGGCATCTCCTAGAATGACATCTTCATTCTTTGGACAGAGTTGGGATGTACCTTTCGATGCAAACATGACGAACCTTACCACTTTCTCCCACAGTAGAAACCTATGGCTGCCTTCCACTTTCAGTAAATCTCGCAACTTCATAGTGTCCTTGCGATCATCTATTTTGCTGTGCTTCGCGCGTATATCAGATAAATCGTGCCGACGCATTCTAATGTCATACGTCGTCGTTTCACAAGCAATCTTGAAACAGTTTATTATCTCATACACGCAATTCATCATCAACAGCCAGAGGTCTATTCCTGGAATGAATATTCGGCTTACCAACCTGGAGGTCATGCGAGTGCACCAGGTTTGCCATGTCGATCTGATATCCATCGGTGCGGTAATGGATGGCCCAGGAAACTTGACATTTGTAATCTGCAAAACTGCATTTTATCGTATCAATTGATTAAATAAACATTACCGTTTGGAGGGCTTCGTTTCACGTGTACAGTGTACGCTTTTCTGCACCGCACTTCCATACGGGCCGTCTGGCGGCATGTCCATTTCTCTATGCTTCTTATCACTTACAGCTCTCTGTGGAGTGTTAATGGAAAAGCTTGTACAAGTTTCCCGTTGAAATCTGCACAAGTCTTCAACATAGTCTTCAAACTTTTGGTACTTCAACTTGAATATCCTTATAAAGGTGCTCGCATTGCTCACCGCCATGCTGATTCAACGTTCGGAAGTGATTTGCCGATAGTGGACCGTTTAAGCACTGTTATGTCCGATGTTACGACATATGATGATATATGATGACTCTTAGATCTGCCCGGGAAATTTCACTTGTACTATTTTTCTAAAACGTCAGATCACATCCAGTCCATCGGAGTGTTCCGGTCTTTTGTGTACTGAAGGAAACGCACTCCCCGGTAACAGTAACGATAAATGGCAATTCACATACAGCAGAACGTTCACGGACAGTTCCAGTAAAATCCAAAATCAGAGAAAAGACGTAAACGAACGGCCACAACGAGTATATTGGCGGTACAGAAACGAGGCGGAGTTGGGAGTGAATTTCATTTCGTACACGGACAACTGGAGAACTCCGATGAAAGTTTTAGTGAAAAGGTACAGATGATATTTCCATGTCAGATATTAAAATGATCATCCACCATAACATCCAACATCGCATGATATTTAAATGGTTTATTATCGGTAGATCACCTCTGTACGTTGAATCAGCATGGCGTAGCGTGTAATCGAAACCAGCGAGCGCACGAATCGAATTTGTATTGTGTGACGGAGCGTGCTGCTGTATTGTCAGTGCCGTTCTGGTTTGCGTTTGTGTAAGTCGTGTGCATGGCTAAGTGGACCTTCGGCTCATGCTTGTTCATGTTGTTCCTCTCTTCAGAACTGTTGTTCGAACCCCTACTTTGGAAGTACGCTGTCCCCTGGTGCGTCTACGTTGCCCGAAGGTTGGTCCGCGAGTTGGCTGGCTTGCATGTTATAGCGGTGAACAATGACAACACCATCAGAGAGATATTCGGGGTGAGTTACCAAAAGTTTAAAGACTACGTGAAAAACCTGCACAGATTTCAACGGGAAATTTGTGCAAGTTTCTTCATTATCACTTCTCAGACAGCTTCAAGCTCTAAGAAACATAGCGGAATAGACCGATCTACTCCTCTACGTTTCTTAGAGCTTGCAGCAGATAAAGTTAACCGGCAGTCCCCATTCCCCTTGTCAATTTTAGGTAGTATCTCCCCAGCTCTTTCTCATGCTCTTCTCATTCTCCTCCAGCAAAAGCAAACGTGAAAATAGCCTCCAGAACATATACACGAATGGTCTCAGTCTGTTTAATGAATTGCCGGAAATCAGAAAGTTGGATCATGACACTCAGTCGTATGTCTCTAATTTTATGCTCATGAGCTATAAAAATGACAATGCATTGAGTATCTCCGGGAACTCTATTCACTAAGCTCATGCAGCTCAAGGGAGGACAGAGGCCTTGTTATTCTCATTAAGCAGAATCTCCCAACACTCATGGTTATCTTGGAATTTCAGCAATCTGATCAATCTGACGAGATATGGCTAAGACTCATTCCTATCTATCGTTTTCCCTCATGCAAAACTTAAGATAACGAGATCAATAAAACTTTCTGGGATTACAACCTGGCGACAGCCTGGCGAAAGGCCTGTTGCCAGGCTGTCCGTACATAAGTGTGGTGTACAAACGCGTGCGCTGTACACGGCGAACGAAGCACCCCAAACGATAATGTTTATTTCTTTAAATGTTAATATAAATCTTAGTTTTTCAAACTACAATTGTCAGGCCACCCACGAAGTTGTTTCACGAGCTACGCTCATGTTTTCATTTTACGTGCTTACTGCCGTTATTCAAGTGAGGTTCATCGAGTCTTCCTTCAGTGGTTCCTCTGTGGGCATACCAGAGAGCTAGTTGTTCATGGACGTAAGTTTATTTATAAATAAGTAGTGTGGCAGATTTTTGATTTTAGAAGAGACCCAACTATTAAACGTCAGGGCTTCGGCTGAATTCGAACCAGCCACAAACACAGCATGCTTTAACGTGGAAAGCGTTCTACCAGTTGAGCTACGAGACCACACCAGGAGCTCGGAAATTCCACCGTTGGATTGGTAGATTCCACATGAGACTGTGGGATATGCGGGTAACAGAATCCAAACGTGAATTTTCCGAGTTCATGGAGTGGCTTCGTATCTCAGCTGGTAGAGCGCTTTCCGCGTTAAAGCATTCTGTGTCTGTGGCTGGTTCGAACCCAGCCGAAGCCCTGATTTTTCACAGTTGGATCTCATCTAAAATTAATAATAATTATCCATGTAGCTGTGTCAATACCCATGATATATAAATGCATATATGTATGCAAATATATATGTATATATATAAATGCATATATATACACATTTACATACCTACGCAAATCCGTTCGCGTACGTACTGACGCAGCTGCATGAATAATTTATAAGTATACATATAAATATACATATATACAAACATATGCATGTGTACATATAGACGTATGTGAACATATATATAGATATAAATACCTATGGTTGTACGTATGAACATATGTATGTATACATGCACATATATTTATTTATATGCATACATAGATAAATATATGTACGTGTACGTACGTATACATTCACGTGTACATTTATATGCCTACATATGTATTTACATGCACATTTACATATATGTGAAAATATATATATATTTATATAAATGTAGGCACGTAGACGTATGGATCTGTACATATATCTATATACATAGATATTTATATATATGTATATAAGTATATGTGTAGATCTATAAATTTACGTATATACATATATACATACAGTTTAACACATGAATATATGCATTCACACACATATATGGGTACAAAAATGTAAGAGTACATATATATCTATATACATATATATATACATATATACACATATATGCATGTACGTATAAATATATATATCTATATATATATGACTGCTCATGTGTATATATACATCTATATATGATTATATATAATCGTTTATATAATTATATGCACATGTATATAGGTGTATATATATATATATGTATATACCTTCATATATGTGCATATACATATGAATGTATGTACATAAATATGCGTATATGCGCTTTTCTCCACCCCTATCTAGGATGACCAGTCGCCCAATGAGAAGGTTGTGCTTCAAGGTCACCCCGTGTATTATTACTCCTGTAACGCGCAACCGAAACCATCAAGTTCGCACGTGATAAATTTGAGTCGTACAACGGATCGTGCTGCGGTGTTGTCGGTGTCGTTTTAGTTTGTGTTTGTGCAAGCCGTGTGCATGGCTTACTGGGTTTCTGGCTCTAGCTTGTTCATATTGTTTCCTTCTGATGAAACTTCGGAAACTTCGGAAGAACACTGTTCGCTGGTGCCTCCGCATTGCCAGTGCCACGGACAGTCACAGCAGAAGCAACTGGCCTGTATGTTACATTTCACACGAATTTGCTTTTCACAGGTACGAAAGGAAACGCGCTGTCACACAGCACAGCATCGTCTGCGCACACGTAACTTTCCAACAATCTTGAGAAATCCCACCTGAACTGATGCACTATAAGTGAAATGAGTCAGTCAGAGACGGAGGCGAAAACGTGTGCCTAAATTGATTTTCAGCACGCCATGGCGCAAAAAGCTAAAATTTAAATTCAAAAATTGATTTTTGATGACCATTTTTGGGGAGAATGAACTTCCTTCAACACTTCTCGTTTGAAATGACCGTCATCTGTAGCACTTGGTCTGCGAATCCAGCTGCATCAGACGATTTGGGCGCTTAGTGGGGTCTATCCAACTTCTGAGAGGGAGTTTGGTAGTGATTTTGGCATGGGACGACGGAACGATGGCAGTGACTGCATCCGAAAATGCGATTTCGCCCAACAAGCTGTCCAGCGGGGGCAGATGCTGGCGTCTTCACGTTCGTGCGCTCTAGGTGCAACTGGTTGTGGTGACGTTTCCTCATGATGCCGCTGGCAGAAACACCATATAACACCTTTCCGCAACGAGTACTCACGGTATCATCCGTTCAACTGTTGTGACCCGGTAGATAGTCACGAGTGTAAAAGCCTTCTCCGAAAGCAAAACTGTTGTTGAATTGCGGACTGGTCACCTGTGTTGGCTCCTTCGTCGAAATGTGGGTGTGTCAGTCTGTGCGAGGTATGCAATTCACAAGAGCTTCGGCCAGTGTGGCGGTGGTGGGTAACAAAATTGTGGCCCGTCACTGCAGTTGGTTGGCGAAGTAAACGAGGGTGCACTCTTTCGATCCAAAAATGTGCAGTAGCGGCTAATGGTCGGTTGGCAGGGAAAAATGCCGACCGCATAGAAGTTTCATAAACTTCTTCATCATAAAAACGATGGCCAGTCTCTCTTTCTCGACCTGATCGTAATTTTCCTACTCAACTTTAAGCGTACAGAAGACGCGGGCAATTGCTTCATCGGCAGCATAAGGGATGATGTGAAAGACCGTTGCTCAGATACTAATTTGAAGTGTCGATTGCAACAACAATCAGCAGGGTTGGATCGTACTGCGTCTGGAACAGCTTGGAACTGAGCATCGTCTTCAGTCGGGCGAAGGAACTGTCGCGCTCGAGGGACCAGTGCCGTATGGTATCTTTCTGTAGCAGATGAATGAGCGGGGTCGGAACTCCGTATAACGTTAGAAGAAAAGCACTGCATTGGCTGGTGGGGCTCAGGAAGGACCGAAGTGTGTGTGTATATCTTTGAGTGCCGACATCGTTTAAATTGGACGGCTGTTCTCGGGATTTTTGTGGTCACCAGCAGCATGAAAAATTCAGCCCAAATATTTGATGGATATAAAAACACGGAATTTGTCTGTTCGCAAACGGAACCCGTCCTCCTGGACTAGTCGGGGAATCGCGGCGATTCGGCACTGGAGCTCCCTGGCTGTCTGCCCCAGTGTGATATTACCGTTGACGCAGCCGGCCGTTCTTGGTAGGGCATTCATTAGCGCGTTGATTACTTTTGGGAAGTGGTGGGCGCGGCTTTGACAACTAACGTAAGTCTGGCCTACCGCAGAAGATCTCGATGGGTGTTCATCGTGATTAATTCACGAGATTCTTGTGCTACACCTAGTTGGAGGTATGATTCCGCCATGTTCATCTCAAGGAAGCATGCACCGCCGTTAAGAATGATGAATATATCGTCAGGCACTAGAAAGTGGAGAGTGGTTTCGTTCCAACGAAGCGTTTCTGGCCGTTGGGGAGTCGCCATGGACTTGGCTGGATCCGTCCAACTTCTCCATCAGGATGACTGGGGCTGTCCACATGGATCACGTGACCGGTGCCAAGCCACCACGCTGTTCTATTCGTCTGAGCCTCTAGTCTGCGGGTGAAAAGGGCAAGTAGGAAGCTGGTCGTTTGAGGGGAAAGACTGGTTGACTCCCATGGCAAGGACGTAGCGTCTCCTAGACACATGGTTAGAGACCTATCTCACCTGAAACACGGAGAATATTGCAGAATAAACTCGAGAGACAGTCTATAGGCTGCGGAATGAAACCGCATCTGCTTGCAAGTGGTATGCAATGGGACAACAAATCAACACCGCAATGACTTGCGCTGCACCAACTGCAGTTCCACCCACACACCACATATCCAATGAGAACCCGAAGGAACAAGACTGGGAGGTGTGCCAGTGGGGCCTTTGTGTCCAACCGGCCAATGCTGGTTAGCCACTTGATTGGCTAATAACGAAAGAAAACTCTTATCTCCCGGAAACTAAACAGAGAGAGGCTGCAATGACGAGATCTGAACTTTGAAGAAACATTTGTGAAGGGTAATACAAGAAGCACTGCAGTATAGGAGTGAAGGTTAGTGCATCCCAAAGAAGATTGTGATGAAAAGCAAAATTCTCATTGAACTACGAAAAGCCAGACAGACTACTCACCATACAGTACACCAACAAAGCCGAAGAAAAGAGTGGCGGATGACCGCAGACACTCAAGTATCTGAACAAAGGAGCGGATTAATTTTCAACGATCAGGATGTTGGCCGATGCAGTCATTAACAGAAGTAGAATGGATATGGTGATATGACTTACCTGAGCCTAACGTATTCGTCGCCTCTTCGCCGACGGTGTACTGTGAGTGAGTTGGTGACCTACAAACCCAAAACAGCCAGCGCATTCGCGGCCGCACACGTCGCAATGCCATATAATCACGTCACCGCGACTTACGGCACCGATGGTTCCCTTACGTGCCGCATGCGTCCGCTCTCGACCGCGCAATAACTGCCCGTTGAGCTTTCGGAAGCCCACCCGAACCGTATTTCTCCAGGCCGTCCGGTTCAACGCCAAATCTTCCCAACATCTAACATCAATGTTACAACGTGAGAGACTTACTTGCACAACATCCTGGTATCTTTGTCTCCGACCACTGAGATTTCGCTTATCTGACTTCACTTGTCCGTGCAGTAGCTGCTTCGGGATACGGTCATCGCCCATCCGATGGACGTGACGGAGCCAACGGAGCTGGTTCAACATCAACATGGCTTCCATCCCGTTCATGCCCACTCGTCGCAGCACCCCAGTGTTCGGAACCATGTCCGACCACCGGATACTCAATATGCGCCTCAGACACTGCACATGGAAGCGGCTCAGATAGCCCACGTTCCGCTGATACAGTGTCCACGTCTCACTGCCGTACAGCAGGATAGACAACACTACTGAGTTGTAGACACATAGCTTGGTGACCATCTTCAGGCTATGATTCTTCCGCAGTACTTGAGAAACTTTTCCTGTCGTTTTGTCATATTTTTTGCCAACCGTGTCCAACTAATTCGTGACTGTGCCAAGGGCTGTCGAAAGAGACACATTCCGTCCGTGTCAAACCTGGCGGACATAGATTTGCGAGGAACCTGTGATGCTAGTTCTCAAGAAATTTACACGTGGCTTAGTGGTCCAGGCTTTCTATGAGGACTTGAGAATTCGTTGCTACCGGACAAGTCGCTCAAGCTTATGCAAGCTGAGGAACTCGAACTAAAGTAGAAGCTGGCAATAGCCAGTACTAGTAGCACGCAATGGGATGTGGATCTCGTTTTACGTCACTCTCGCTGGTGCGCCCTACTCCACGTGGCATTCTGGTTATTAAGTTTCAAGTATTATTCCACTTGCATGAACGCCGGTCGACAGTGTTTCATTATGGTGGGTTTTTGCGTAAGTTAGAATTGGACCCGGCTTGTGCATCCACGGTTCGACTAGAGCAACAAGGCGCCTTTGGTAAGGGCTGTACGGAACACCTCAAAGACCGACGGGGACCGCTAGCCCAACTAATGTTCTTCATCATAAACGATTTGAAGATTGGTGACTCTGTTCTACTGACTGGAGGCTCTCGGTCTGTAGACGTTTGGCCCAAAGCCGCGGTAGGCAAAGTAGTGAAGGGTGCTGACGATCACTTCCGCAAGGTATACTTGAGAAGAGAGAGCGATACGGTCAGGAGAGACAGGAGATCCATGTCTCCCGAGGGAGCAGAGGACAGTAACACCTTTCAGCGAGTAAGGCTCAGGTGCAAGAGAGTCAGTTCACGATGCACACTCAACCCGCAACTGCATGAGTGTTGGAAAACCATGCTGGTTTCGGGGGGCGGTGTTGAAATAGCTGTCTGTATGAGCTTTTGATAATTGTTGTTTGCTAATAGAACGTTGATGGCCACGTTACCTGCCAGATTTATTCCTTTCTCGTTGGTTTGTCTCCTTACGTCGGTATTTTTATGCTGATTACGAGCCTTCCTTACAATCTGACACTACCATTCAATTTATGCGCGTGACAAACGATTTAACCAGTGAATGTTTGTCTCGATGTGGTATTACTCATAGAAACTTGTTTCCGAGTGGTTTTTCCTCCTTGCTATCAGTTGCCGGGCCTTTGTTTTTATGTACCCTGGTTCCACTTTCGCATGACCGGTTTGCCATTAAGTGTCTGCTGCATTTGATCATATTTACGTGAACCGTTAAGCTTGGAACTTGTATACTTGGTGGATTCAATATCAAGGTTTGCTGTCTTCCATTATTTGTTTTATCATATTGTTTTTTAACATCAGCACCTTATTAATTAGAAACCCAGCAGTACGACCGTCTTCCTTTTTGAATTCGAATCAGTTGCTCGACGGGCTCAGACTATACAGACGCTCGTTACTTACAGACGCGCTATCGTGAATCCAGCATATCGACAGATGTTGCGAGAAGACTGAGAGTTGCTCGTAGAACTGCTAAACGTCCGGGCTCAAGTTTACCCATCAAAGGAGGCTTGTTATTAATATTTAGCTAGCTGACTTCGCAACTGGCTTCGTTTGCGAAAAAAGCGCAGACTTGGCGCACGTGTTCAGTGACTGTTCACCCATGGCGATATCATCTAACCGTCTTTTCTTAGCATGCCGTTGATTGTAGCCCCTCCTAAAAATTCTTCGGCCAATGAGAGTGTATTTTGCTTTGTATTCAAATTCAGTTTTTCTTCGGAGAATGCAACCATGGACAAGATATGGGAATCTCAAGATAAATGAAATTGAACATTATTCCGTGTGGCCCTATGGGCATCATGCGGTCGTTCATCAGTGTATTCTTATCCTTCGAATTCATCACTTGATTTTCACAGCAATGCACTCTCATTTTCACATTATCATCGGAGTCCTTTTTGCAAGACTCATTAAACGTCGATAGTGTGGCCGGAAAAATAATAGGTGGGATATTTCTGTAAAAGAATTATCATTCCAAGTGGTGACGCAACCTTTTACCGGGTTTGTCGAAATCCACTTGTTACATTGTATTGAGGTAACATGAAGCGATACAAAAATGTGACCTGATTACGTTCAGTTTTTTTATAGGGGAGTTCGAATACAACTTGTCGACGCTTACCCCGAGAAATGGCGTCCCTTGTGAAACGTGTCCCTTAGAGAATGACTCAATGCGTTCACCCCTATCAGTAGCTAGATATGACACATCCATAATTCCAACATCGCAGAATTAATTCGTTTCAGCCCGAGTCTCTAACACTAACAGCATACCATGCGTTAGCAATAATTGGGAAATGAAAAAGTGAAAATTTACTGCACAGTTTGCAGAAGGGAAAGTCGATTAACTTGTCATCATTGGTGTTGACGGCGCACTCAGACATAACATTCACACATATTGTTGGGCACAGATTCTAACATGTTAGTGGTGGGTATGGCCAAGGAGAGATAGGTGTACGGGTCGTATGATAAGAAAGCAAGGAAGGTGAAACCGCGTAAGCGTAGGAGGCGTTCACAGATTATTACATCGTTCTGCTCTTGGTGGATGCGGTATGAGGTCCGTTCGTCGAAACACAACTGTCTGGGTGCGCGCGAGAAACGAATTGACTGAAGCGCACGGCGAACACGCCGCGCTTTCATTTGACCTGATTACACAGATTGGTGTCAATTATTTGCACGCCAGTGAACTCGAATGCGCACTTGTGCAGCAGGCCGTTTCTTTCCCTAACAAGAGTTAAAACGCAATTCATGGAATTCTTAGAATGAAACGCCCAATAACTTTGCAGCTGCTCGCCATCTTATATGTAGGCCAGACAATATACATTATAGGAAAGTTGACCTTTCTCATAAGAATGAGAAAAATGATCAACAAAGTTGAATGGAGGTTGGCACACTCAGCCAGGGAGTGATGTGTGCTGGGTGGGATAGTATGTGAATGGAAGGGAACAAACTCAAAAAGTCTTCACACATGGGTTATGGTGGGAATGAACGCATAACTATGTGACTCATATAAGACAAACCACGCGGCTGTTGTTGCATTTGAAAAGCTTCAGGTTGGAAATCACACCACATATGCTGGGTAAGCCAGGGAGTAGATGCAAAATGGATATTTCTAGTTTACTGTCAACGGTATGCCGCATACAGTCAGACAGACGCAAGTGTAAAAGACCACCTGAGAGGCACCAAGTATGGACTGGCCGTTTCATGACACCAAGGAAACAAGGAAAGCTGGGTCGAGCAAAAATCGGCAACCATATCCAATGACAGTCGACACGACATAGTACATTCAGTGTGGGGCATCGGATAACGTTTTTCTCAGGAACACGAGTCAGCGCGAGTACTGCAGAAGGTCAAAGAGAACGTCAACCATCGTGAAGTGTAATGAACACCTTCTTGCGCGCACGCATCACAGCTGTTGTTTGACACAGCTGCTAGCTGGGGCATTGGAAACAGCACGCTGGATGTTCGCAAGGAGAGTAACACTGAGATCAAGCTTCACGCTAACACTACCTATTTCGTTTATTTCTGACACAGACGGATGCAGATAATCGGTGACAGAATCAGGACACCCATGGTCGCAACATGAGCCGATGACAAACCAGGTGTTTGTGAAATGCTGCACAATGCGACCAAGTGTGTGCTACACCTCCATACCGGAGTGGTCAAAATGCGGTTCCCCAACTAAGGTTATCGGTGGTGAAACGTTGCTGGGCGCTAACGTTTCGCAGACACATCTGTATACATACGTGTACATAACATCCACTGGTGAACACCGATTTACGCACGCTCCAGGCAGGTTCCTGCAATACGCGTGGAACAGGCGGCAACCTAAGTAAAGAGGGTTTCAGCAAAGCCAATAGCAGTTTCAAGCGCAACGCACAATCAAAACCAGCAAAGGAGCACGGGTTGAGATCGAACTGTGTAACAGGATGTGCTGCTGTTTTGTTGGTCCCGTTCCAGTCGTCGTTTGTATAGGCCGTGTGCATGTCTTACTGTGACTGTGGCTCGTGCTGTTTGCGTTGTTTCTTTTCACAGGACTGATGTTGAAACTCCTACTTCAGAGGGGCGCTGTAAACTGGTATCTCTACGTTGTCCCCAGGCCGGTCCGCAAGTTATACGGACATTCAGAATAAAGCCGGCCTGTTTGTTTACCACACTAATCAGTAGATGTAACCGATTCAGAGTAGACTGACAGCAACCTGATGGCACTTGAAATACAAGGTATTACGAGCGACTGGGTGACTGCGACAGGAATAACTGCATAATATATAAATAAATAATATGTATTTCACAACGCATATGTGAAAAGCACGCTGGGTTATGCGCGATCATTGCAGATACTTATAAACGATACGAAACGAATAATTGAACGGTAGCACAAACGTGAAGCCTGCAGTCAAGAAGAACGTGGTCAAAAAGGAAATGACTGTAGTTTATGAAAATATGACGCACGCAACAGAAAAGAAGATAGTTGGTGCGGTTCACAGAATTAATCAAGAACGGAGGTTACACAACTTTCTTTTTGAAAAGGTTGTGGGGGCAATTTATTGAATAGTCGAAGGTCACTCCGGAAGAACGTCCAGAAGCATCTTTGGAGTACTGATGAGCAGTCATGGATTTGGTTTATTTTCAAGTTGACCATCACTCACATTTGATCGCAGCGTTCGCATTCAGATAGACTTTCCAGCCAGCCTCTTTCGAAAAGAAGCACTAGACTCGAGTTTCGCTCTCATTAGAGCTCGTCAGTAGTGCATATCCTTGCCACGGCCGGGATTTGAACTCCGGACATTCCAATCATGAGGCAACCGTGTTAACCACTGCGCCATTGACCTCACATTAGGCACGACCGAATCATCAAATCTGAACGCTCAACCACTCTCGCTTGTGAGCAATGATCAGGTTGCCCGATCGTCTCGAGAGGAGACACAGTAGCTGTCTTATTAACTCCGTGAATTCCATTTTGGAGCTGTTACAGCGCAGGGCTCGACACTGTTTTCAAGTGAATGTGAGTGAGTAGCACTATCAGGACCGCATATTAACATCCCAATTAGATAGCGGACGTGAATCACTGGTTTAAACGGTGCTTCTCAACTTTAGAAATCGTGGCATATATATGGTAACAAATTTTTGCCAAGCATATAACATTTAACGAACCACTCTTGATCGTCCAGAGAGGATAAAAGACTTTTTATTTAGCTTTGTTTCACTAATTGCACTGTTGGAAGGAGAACTAATTTTGATACGTTGACCGTTGATTCTGTTTGTGAAGGTTAACTTTAGAAAATTTATTCTACGTTCTGCAGGCCTGATAAGAGGCAGCAGAGCCTTGTAAGAGACCCCCTCAGTTACTAGATCGACAACTTAATTCACTGGATATTGGGAACCTTACTTTAAATGGTTCTCTTGATTGAAGAAAGTAGTGCACGTTGTAACCATGATGAGAACCAAATTGTGTTTCTTGGTGGTGTCGCGATTTCTGGGCACAGTGGCTCACGGTCCAGTAGATTTATTTCCTTGCATTGAGAGGATTGGATTTCAATGCGAGTGTTACCCCATTATTTTATATGATATTTACCTTGCATTATTTTTTAGCATGAGGATACGTCTTTCCACAATTGTGTGAATGTGTGGCCGAGGCAAGGATATACACTACTGACGAGCTCTAATGAGAGCAAAACTTGAGTCTAGTGCTCCTTTTCGAAAGAGACTTGCTGGAAAGTCTATCTGAATGCGAAGGCTGCGATCAAATATGAGTGATGCGTAACTTGAAAATAAATCAAATCCCCGTCTACTTAGCAGTAATCTAAAATATAGCCTCGCGGGTTCAATAAGTTCATTGATCTCTGTTAATCACTGGAGTGTTCCCTCGGTAAGGGACAAAATTGGCGTCCGGAATATATTAAGGTTAGTCGGATATGGGAATGCAGTGCGGAAAATCCCATGTAATATCACGTACCACCAGGAGTGGAATCTTCATCATCGGCACCCGATCCAGTAATATGTGTGAAGCCGGTCTCATTATTATTATTACTATTATCATTATTATTATCATTACGCCGGGAAGCATACTTTGTGACCTACCTCACTCCGCCGATTCTAGCCAGCTGTTTCGTAGCCTTTTACTGTTGGTGCCTACAGCGTAAACAGCAAGTTGGATGACGTGAACTTTTACCTACCTGAGGTTGACACCGTACTACATGGTGTTTTATTGGTTGGAACTGTTTGCAGGATACGACGTGAACGTTAACCTAGAGGCCGTCATTTGCGACACAGCATTTCCAATCTTCATTCGACGGATACGTTGCAACGGTATTTATCGTGGCTGTGACGAATGTAACGGGAAACAACTGTACCTTAATCATGAGGTTGTATTTACTTCAAATGACGCCTTTTTGATTAACGGTGTGTCTGGTCGCTCTTCACGTCCACTGGTTAACTCACCGTTCAATTTCCTCCCTATCAGCAGGCTAAATGTAACCTGTGTTTATGACCGTTTCCTGTGAGTTGATCAACAGTCGGACCTCGAGGCTTATATCCATGAACGCCAACACCGGTCGTTGAATTTGGTAAGGTTTGTCGCATTACTTTTGGGTTGCTAAACTTTGTTCGACTATTTTTAAAAAGCGTCCCCACGTCTTATTACCTCCCCCAAATAAATTTCATCGGCCCTCTTGATTCTTACATCAACTATTACTACCGTGCCGCCCTCACTCCTATTCGGTCTGAGCCCCCTAAATTTATATTCGCTAGTCAGATATTTTTCTTCTGTATTTCCTATTGAGTAACTTATACTTTCTAATATTCCTCGTTGCGCGACCAGTTGTCTTGTCCTACCCAAACAAAGACCATTTGTTCGAGGGAACTCTATCCCGCCTCCCATTAGTGAGCAGTGCCTGGTTGTCGATTTTGTTGTGCGGACGCATTTGTTGCTCAACTTCTGAGAAGTTTACACATCTGATTTGGGTGATTTAGTTTTCTCGTACAGTGCTTCAATTGGTACCGTGTCAAATCCGGTCTATACGGCCACCTTCTCATCAATCACATCGAAGACAAAGTTATCTTCATTGCTGTTGGATGTTGAGAAAGGCGTTTACTATATCAACGGCTCATGCATAACTAAGTGTAGACTGGAATCAACTGCGAACGACTGAATATCAGTGTATGCGCTAGAGAACTAGTGAAATCATACTATCATTCCTTGGAATCGACCACCATGTCCACTAACTCACCATCCGTCGGACAACGCCCGGATATACTAATTACGTAAGGTTAGTGGATAGATGGGAGATCACGTCAACGTGTAGCGGCACGTGTGTGATCGGGGATGTAAGGCACGCTGTGCGAAACGATGTGTCTATTAGCAGATAATCAGCTACCGACCTAAACGTCACTTTCCGTTCGCATTTGACATCTTGTTATCCGCTTCTATTACAGTCGTATCACGTACAAAATTAATGTATCAAGGAGCTGGTGTGCCACAGGTAACCATTTCCTAACATTCTGCGATCACAACAATGTCATTCAGTGTGCAGTTGCAAAGAACATCCAGCAATTCCTGCAATAATTCGGAAAAATATATGCCAAATTGTTCCGATTTGCTACTTCCAACATACACTCCAAAAGAAAACGACTCGGTTATAATGAGCTGAATTCGGTAGCAGAGCACTGGCCATATAACGAACTCCGTTGCATTCTTCAGTGATTGACCATTCAGAATGAAACGTATTCTTGCAGATGCCACACACTGCGCTCTCAACCAATCCCAAGTGAGCATGGTTGCCTGGGTAAACGTCACTTATAGACGAACGTTGTGGCACCGACAGTAAAGTTTGCGCACCAAAGGGTAACGCCGGTAGTCTTTCCGTCTTGGTGCGCAGCAGTGGTATGGCCAGCACTTTTGGAGTTTTGTTGGAAACGATCCGGTCCCGAAGTTGGTCGAAAACTTTTCTGGGGAAACCAGATTCGGGACTGTTCCTGCTGGATTCTGTCGAATCAACCAGTTTTTGTGAAACCAATCATTACATCTATACAATTGCTCAAATTGCCTTCAGATGACTGCCTTAATATATATTCTTGTGAAGACAAGAATATGGGTGGGGAAAGTTGGCAAAAGTTAATATTTTCCGGGGTGACTTTCTCGTCACGATTAAGTTCGGAAATGAACGTTGCACATTTCAGCAATTGCTGGAGCCGCTGACAAACACTTCAGAAACCCGCTAGGGCTCTATTACTCATAATAATATCATCAATTGTTCAGTTTGGAAAAGGGTAATGTGAACGGTAGCAGTAGTTGTTGTGAAAATAAAGGTGACCAATGCAGATTAGTTGAAGAAGGTAATAAAGCGTGAGACCACTTCCAACACTAATCAGAGTTTAGCAATCTCAAAGATAATGCAACGGACCTTAAACTAGTAAACATGTATGCGTTGTGGAGTGTCGAACAGGCCCAACCTGTGACTTTCACCGTAAATGTCATGGACAGATAGAAGTCGATTACTAGATGTCTATTGAGTGTCGATGACTTTTATTGTACACTGAAATAGTGACTCTGGAGAATGCTTTATTCTATGATCAGCACAACTCAGATTTGCCCGTTGCTGTATACACTTCATGCCTTCTCACTTTCCCCGTTACGCACCATGACTCAGCAAAGTGTTGTCACGTACCAGATGGCTCTATAAAGCGAGACGGTCACAGCATACCAACCGCCAATTCAGTACGTGATCTAGGTTTACGCTACTTTAACTTTGCAGAACATATATCGTCCCTAGTCACTAAAATCCGAAGGACAATAGTTTACATTAACCATTCATTCTTCCTAGCGGCTGCACGATTACACATTCATATACTATGTTTACGACCCCAGTTTGAGTACTGCACGTTCATATATAGCCAACTGCGCAAGTCTGATAGGCTAACTTTTGTTAAGACGACTGAAGCTTAACCTTGCACTGATGTATAATCTGGTCTATGGCAATAAACTCACCGTCAGCTTCGCGACTCGCTTGCTTTACCGGTCGAAGTATTACTTCAGAAACAAGGACTTCACCTTGTCAGCTCTTGAGTCTAGGAATAACTGCGTTCAAATTTTTTCCTAGTTAAATATTCCTACATTTGGAACAGACTCCCGTATGCAATTTGAGCCAGTAAGAATATACACCAATTCAAACGAAGTTTACAAACTTTCCTAACAATAACGAACGTTAAGTCCATTCTCAAGCTTTACATGTCTGAGGACGCTATCTTTGAAAACGATCAAAACTACCGTTTCCAGGAGAGATCTTGTACTTTTAGACTTGTCAGCGAACAAGGAAACATGTCTATAGCCAACAGGTATAGGTGTCGATAAACACATGCCCTTTAGTAATAACACATTCATCCTGGTGCGCCCTTACCCCATACTTATTGATAGCTTGTGTGTCTCTGTTCTAAACCACAACGCAAAAGCTGAACATGCTAAAATTGGTTGGAAAACAAAAAAGCTCGACCTGTTCGTCGCATGACTGCATGATAACCTTGAGTCGCAACTCTTCCTTTATCCCCTCTGACAGACCACCAGGCAACCTCTCGTTATTGCCAAACATTGCTGTCAGTCTATCTACTGGCTGTAGAGAAATAACTGACACCTAAATCCGGGAGTAATTGTATATCAGGGAAAGCCGCTAATCTATCTCTTCTTGCGGTATCTGATGAAGCCTTTTCGCATATGGTTTATATTTCACCACTTAGCACGATGCTATTAACACCACCTAGAAGGTTATAACAGAATATCGTGTTCCATTGTTCGTCACAGCTCACATAGTTTTACGTTCTCTCTTTTATCGCGTGATTTCGCTCTCCATCTTTGGTTTCACTAAAGTATCCCGCGAGAGAAAACATTCCAACCATCCCGGAAACTCAAAATCCCGCGATAGTTGGGCATATCGCGGGATTCTCAAAACTCTATGGAATGTGAGCGAAGAACGACGGCCGATCGAGAGGTCCATGCGTTCCACGCGAAAGTATATGCGTCTCCAGCTTTCCCCCATCAACATTTTTCTGCACGCTTTCCCGAGACTATATACATAAAATAATAATCAAATTCTCCGACACTACATCTCTTCCGTCCTCTAAGTACTTTTTTTCTGGCATGGCCTTGAGCATTAGTCCAGTGGTTACCTTGTGGAGTACAATTGATGTAACAAATCAACTATTTTATCGAATTTCGTAGATTCCAAGTACTATTGTCTCAGAAGTATGTATGTCAAACTTTTCATTCTAAAATCATATTTTTTCCCTCACATAATATCTGTTTTGTTGCTCCATTCACATAGCTGACTCACTGTACAATTGACAGTTTCGGTGATCAAATGTATATATGCTTAAAAATCTGTACGTTGATCAGGCTCTCCTGAGCGTGTTTCTCACAAATGCGTCGAGAAATATACGGCTTCTTTGAACTGTTTCCAACTGTCCGACAGAGAGGATGAACAACGTGCATTCGCCGGGACATACCACCGATGATGTGGCTGCGCCTAATTCATTGGATAACACCTCATTTCCCGCTTAAATCTCCCATGTAAAGGTTGATTTCGGTGTTCATGGGGCAATATGACCGGCAGGGTTATTACACATACCCGTATCAGGGAGGTTTTCGGCTTCTGCTCCCATTGATATCACTTATTTTGATGTTGATATATATCAAAATAACCCATCCTTATCTAGCTGCTCATTTTTATTAAGGGTTCTATTTTGTTTTAAATTACTTGCCCGAGCACACCTGCTCTTACTGGTGGTGTACCGTGCAAATTGGTACGAAATATGTAAGCTGAATTTCGATTTTTTAAAATGTGCGTTCTCGTTTCTTTACCACGATCCGTCCTTCCTTCCTTCATTTTTCTCTACCATCGTTTGGACACGTTTATTATCACCGATCCACCAGTGGACGCTCTAACAGTATGTATAACTCGCATTAAGGATGAACGTTTATTCCCCCTTCTGTCTGCGTCTCGTTTTTACACCAGTTTTGCTTTCCTGTTGATAACACAACGTGGGGATGGATGCAGGTCCGACTGAGAGTTACAGCGTTCAACCCACCTTCGATTATTGTCTATAACATGTCACATATGTCAGTTAATGGACTTTAGCTCCAGATGTGTAGTTTGATCACTTTTCTCGAGGCTGGCTAACCCTGTTGTGCGTTGTTTAGTTCTACGTGGACAAATTATGACACAACATCCTGGCTCAGTTATCTGCCCACTCACTTAGACGCAGCTGTGTGGAGTACTTGGGTTTCCTCACCTGACTCTCCAAAATACCTGCCATTGCTGTAAGCATAGCAGACGATGATTTTTGGATGCATTTTGTGCGTGCTGGTAAACATGTGCAAGCCTGCTGTCGTGCTGAAAAGGCGAGGCTTATGTCGAATGTTAAGTAGCCCGACGTAACTCCGCGAATTAGGGAACAAACAGAAGGCTTGCTTTAAAACGATTCCTGAAAGCGCTACTGACGATCTCAGAAGGAAGGCTGTTCCAATAGTTAATAACCCTGCAAGAAATGAACTGCTGCCTAAGAAAGGTCCGAGGACGGAGCTTGAAAAGCTTCCTATTATATCCTCGCCGGCCGTCATCACTCGCTACATTGAAGAACTGTTCTACAAGACATACTCTAAAGAAGTGTGCGAGTATTAAATCACCGCGGAGTCTTCGAAATTCAAGTAGGTAAAGGTCAAGAATTTCAAGTCGAGACTCGTAAGTAACATTACTTAGGCCCGCGACCATCTTAATAGCCGCGCGCTGGACACGCTCAACAGCTAATATGTCTCTCTTCAGGCCGGTATACACGACTTGATTGGCATACTCGAGGAGCGGTCTTATATAAGTCCCGTAAAGCGTTTGAAAAGCTTTCTTGTCCATGCGGAGGAAAGTGCGCCTAATCATCATAAGAGCGGCAAATCCCTTTTTTGCCGCCATCTCATGGTGATACGTGAAGGACAAGTCAGATGACAACCAGATGCCCAGATCTTTCTTCAGGTCGATTCCCATGATATCTACTGTGCCAGATGCGCTATAAATCATGAAAGCATTGCCAGAATCACCACCGAGTGACATGTGAGCACATTTATTGTCATTTGGTGGGAGACTACAATCGTCCGACCAGCGCGCGATTGCGTCAAGATCAATTTGTAGTGCGCTGGGATCAGTGGCATTCCAGATTTTTAGGTCATCTGCATATAAGAGGACGCTGCTGTAAATTTGCTTGAAAGGTCGTTGATGTAAATGAGGAATAACAAGGGATTTAGAACTGACCCTTGGAGAACTCCCGCAGAAATGAAAGAGGGAGATGAAAGGTCTGCTCCGGTCTTGACTCTAAACGTTCTATTATCAAGAAACGAGGCAATCCAGCGAAGAACCTCTCCTTGAATATCGTAGGCTTCCAGTTTGTGCTTCAGGAGGCCGTGTTGGACACGGTCAAAAGCCTTGGCAAAATCAAAGAAGATGGCATCAGAGATGAGGCCATTGTCTTTGGCCTCCGTCAGACTATCCATGAAAATAAGCATGTTTGTTATGCATGACCGATTAGGAAGGAAGCCATGCTGTGTGGAAGAAAAAAGATTATTTGATAAGAAGTGATTGAGTATGGCGCGCTTTAGTAGGCGCTCCATTATTTTGCACGGGATGCTAGTGAGGCTGATTGGCCGATAACTAGCCGGAGAGTGCCGGTCACCCACTTTAAATATGGGTGTGACCATCGCCTCTTTCCATGCGCTAGGGAGGATGCTAGTCTGGAGTGTTTGCTTGAACAGCTTATAAAGGGGTTCAGCCAAACTAACAGCTGCTTCCTTGAGTATTCTGGGATGGATCATGTCGGGACCCATTGCACCGTAAGGATTAACCTTGAGTAAAAGGTCTTCGACATCTAGCACAGAAAACTCAGCGGTCACGAGTGGTTGCCTGAACTTCTGCAACGGTAGTACAGGATGCCAGCTCGGGGATACGACGTTATAGATTGCCGAGAAGTACTCCCTGAATAACTCGGCCACAACTAGGGAGTCAGATGAAGTCTCCCCGTTGGGTAGTCGTAAAGAAAGAGCTGAAGGTTTGTTCTTTCTTAGTCGCCGCATATGCTTGAATAAGAAGATTTTGTTCCCGCGGGCTCTTATGAGGATCTTCTCTTGTACGAGTTTGGTGTGTTCGCGGATTTCCCGCCTACACCTGTTTCGGACAATGTGGAACGCGCTTAGGTCCTCTGAGTTTCCAGTAAGCTTATGCTTCGCGAATAATTGGGAACGGTTATCGAGAAGACGACGTATCCTGCGTGGAAGGGGTGGCCGATAAGAGAAAATGCACAGTTTGCGCGGTATAAATAAGTCGTCTGCTTTTTGAATTGCGCTGTGAAACGTGTGGTAGTTCTGGTCCACGGAGTCCAAGTCAAGAAGAAGTGAACCTAGGTAGGTTCTCAGGCCGTTAAAATCTGCTTGATTAAAGTTTCGAACGGTGAATCTTTTTGCTGGTTGTTGTAACCAGTAACAGATAAGGTCAAAGGCTAACAGAGAGTGGTCACTGTGTCCAAGTGGTGGCTTGATGATCACTCTGTCTACCAGGTGGCTCTCATTAGTGATAACTAAGTCGAGCAAAGAGGGAATCTGACCAAAACGGTGCCGCGTCGGGGCGGTGACGTGCTGTGTCCACGCCTTCCGACGTATCAGCGTTGATAAGGAAGTCGAGAATCCGCTTTCACAGTCCTGGTGAGAAACTGATGCCCAGTTTATCTTGGGTGCGTTAAAATCACCCATAATAAGCAGATGTGTAAAGCGTTGTAGGCCTAGGAAGTTTTCCAGGCTTACCAGAAGGGTGTTGTCGTCGGGAACGTCTGATGAAGGAGAACGATAAATAACCCCCACTAGGAGTGAGTCTTGGCCGCGCAGTGGTAGTCGAAGCCAAAGAGCGTCACATTTATCAGAGGACTGGAAGCCACCAATAACCGTGGGTGTCGGGAGACACTGCTGAAGAAAAATCGCAGAACCCCCCATTCTCCCTCGGGCAGAGTCAGCCCGGTAAACAGAATACCCCGGAACACTCAGTTCACTGTCACTGATATCACCTGTAAGCCAGGTCTCCGTGAAGGCGAACATGTGGGGTTGGGTGTCATGAATTAACTGTCTGATTTCCGGTAATTTGTTAAACAGACTCAGACAGTTGGTATACATGCATCTGAAAGCTACTTCCTCGTTGGATTTCGCGAGAAAATAGAAAGGATGGTGCGAGGAAGAGCCTGGGAAAGAAGGCCTAGAAATGAGGAGGGTGGTGGGGCTGGACTCGGTCTGTTCTTCCGAGTTGTTCTGACGACCCTTCTTCGAGGATGTGGGCGCGACATCACCGCCTGTGCGTACGTCAGCGACCCTAACGGGCGTTCGATCAGCGTTCTGGGTGCCGCCACCTGGGAACTTTGCGTCCCCGTCAAATTCCGCTGCTTGGGAGGGTGTTTGAAAGTTTTTACCCACGGAAAATTTGACTTCCTCGTTTGCTGGGAGCGGGGTTTGGAAGACAGCAAAGGGCGCTGTGTTATGGGGCCACTGAAAGAGATATTTATAGGGGTGGGCCAAATGGATGCTTTTTGAGCTTTAGGAGGCGGTCCTAGCAGGCTGCTTCCGTTCCGAACTCTTGGGAGGAAGAGTCTTCTGCTGGGCAGTTTGGTGGGTTTCAGGGTGGGTAACTCTGAAGACGGTTTTTGCGCGGTGTGTGTATCCTCAATGCTTGTGCCTGTGCCTGAGGCGCCGGTCGTTGGAACGACCATACAGACGGTGCCTCCGCTTTCCACAACAGACACAGGGGTCTGAGGGGCTACGTCGATAGCAGAAACTACGACTTTAGTCTCCAGTTGTAGCTTCTGGTCTGCCAAGATTTGTGACTTAGTCTTGGTCCGCTCTTCGCGTCTCGCTCTCTCTTGCCGGGAGCGGTCGAAAGATACGCCTTTCAAATGGGCGTTGGCGGACTTTAAAGCCTCTGTTTTGCCTACCACTACCTCGGGACTGAGCATGGCTGGCAAGGTTACCAAAAGGCCAAGTGACTTTTTGGTTGTCTTGGCCCGCAGCCTACTCGCAAGTACCATGTTTGTGGCATCCGGGGAGAAGGAAGTTCCTAGGACTGTCTTAGCTAGCTCGGTTGGAGAAGAGGTTGTAGGGAAGCGGCCCCATAAGACAACTCTCTTTTCCCTGAGAGCTTTTTCCTTCATTCTTACTGCCGCCTCCTCTATGTGGGCAGTTGATAGGGCAACTGCTTTCTTGGTGATTGCAACACCGGGGAGAGCAAGCGCTATATACTCATTCAGGGAATGTAGTTCTAATTTCATTTCGGACAGAGTCCGTTGATACTCCTCTATCTTACTCTCCATGGAAGAAATGGAAGGAGATACAGAGCTAAGAAGAGCCCCGCATTTACAGTTGCAGGTTTTCTGCGTCACTCCACTTGACGTGGTGCGTGTGAGACCAGTCAGCTGCGGAGCGGTGCCTTGGCTTTCGCTGAACCTGCAACTCATACAGATGTAAATAAGAGATGAGGAAGCTAGCTGTTTGTACTGGTGTTCATTAAGACCAGTGCACTTGAAGTGATACCACTTCTGACACTGGTCGCACTGCATGCCGTTTTGTACGGGTATTTTACAACCATACCGGCCGCAGGCGCTTGCAACTACTAACTGTCTGCTGAGTTCCAGCACTGCTAGATCTGACACGGGTCATTGTCGAAAAGGATGAGTAATATGCGAGACGAAAAATAGTACGGACACTATCGAACATGAACAATACATTATGCAATAAATTATGCTATTCGACAAAGAATAGCAATGATTGTGTGGATTTTTTTGATGCACTGGGCACGAAGATAGCAAAGATATGAATAGACAATGACAGCAGGGAAAAAACACGAGGCTAGAGAATAATACGGATAAAATCGAGCACAATACAATACACGATGAGTTATGCTATTCGACAAAAAATGCAATGATCGTGTATAATTTTTTGATGCACTGGGCACCAAGAGAGAAAAAATATGAACGAATAATGACAGCGAGGAAATTTAAAGCAAATTTCGAGTTGCTTGCGTAACAAACCACAAAGCCGAAGTGAGCGTATTCCCAACACAGGATGGTCGCAGAAACTTTCAGCGGAACGTGCGCGACAGAGCAAATGCTTCCATCGGCTTCTCACACAGCACCTCCTTCAAACGATTGAGTCAAGTACTCTCGCTTCCCAAAAGCAAATGGGTCACGATAGCATTCGCATGAACACTCCCTGTTGGCACAATCCTCTTCCAATTGATAGCGAGGGCATCATTGTCAAAATCACTACAGTGTTTTGCGAACTTCCGACTAACTTGCAGCTGGCACCATTGCAATGCTTCTCGTCATCCCTAATAGATGTACCGGGGATTTTCAAAGATCCACAACAGATTCACTAGACCCTGCGGTAAATCTCTTGATTAGCACCTACCGTCAACTACAGAATCATTTTAAGAGAGGTCCCCTCTAAAGACCTTGGTGTACTTCATAGTGTTGACTTATCTAGATAGTTTTGAGGAGCAGAAGGAACAGTTCGTATCTACTCCACAGTACTAATCGCCGGTTTCTCGGCGTCGTCTCCGGAACATTTCTGACGAGCTAGTTTAGTCGAACGACAAGCGTCAGCACGTGGAAGGGATCGCGGCTTTTCTAGTGCACCAATGCACTTTTTCCATGCAACAGAGAAAACAAGGTGGTTAACATCATAAAAGTGATGTCCTGAAATTAACAAGATGTATGGTTAAACAAAGGGTACATGGCCTGCTTGAGAGCAACAACAAGAGTTGAACAGAAAGAAAACTGGTGTTAATGTGGTTAACAATTTTGCTTCCAAATGATGCGAATAAAAGATATCCGGAAGAAGCACGCTGAGACCACTCAGGTGACGTCTGAGTGTCATACTGCGTTACTAGGAAAGGTGTATTGACCCGTGTTTCCACGTAACATGAGGACGTAACCTGAAGAAAACACACTACTTGGCTTCTGCAGGTAAACACATCGTTGATTCCTTAATGTTTGTCCCGTCCAATTTCGCACTCGATAACAATCTCCAGCGGGTGGTCTGATGCTTATAATTCTCTTTTTCCAGGAAGCGAAAGCGGAAGCGGACGGACGAGATGCATGGTCGAAGATTTTATTTTTTGTACGTTATCCACCTTGATAAAGTTCTGCAAACCGTTTCCGATGTTCCTTCTTTTCATTCAAAGTGTATCTTGTCATGGGAACGATTCTCGACTGTATGATGTTCAGTCAAGCACGAAATGTGCTGTTTCGTGGCAATTCAGAAGTGAATTGCGCCACTTAGGATGTAATAAGGAATAAGTGCGTTCCTTCGAGTTAATTTAGTAGTAAACTACGCCGTTTCGGGTCCGCTTAAGCGTGAATTACGTCACGCTGAAGGAACTGCTGAAGGAATCATTGCAATCAGCTCGTTGGGATTTCTTTGAGGATTGTGTCCCAAATCCCCACTAAACTCAAAAATGATTCCTGGATCGGTCCATCAAGCTGTATTAGAAATTGACGTAAACCATCTCCAACTGCTTTAGCAGTAGACCACACTGACATAAGATTTTTCTTCCTTGACAAGTGAACAAGGTCTTCTGTTATGCAGCTTTTCATTGTGACCCTTCAGCTCAATGAGGAGCTCCCTCATAAGCTCTTCAGAAGAAAGAAGACAATTTGCAGTAAGGTCCCCCATGTCTTTTGTAATCCAGTGGGAAAGAAGATGCTTTCGAAGCGATGCCTGTTAAAAACATTCCGACGACTTGTTACGATTCTTGCTGCATTTCGTTGAGCACACACGAACGCATTTATATCTTCCGCAAAGCCATAATAAAAACATCCATTGACGTTTTCAAGCAAGGGGCGGACATGAACTCGCAAAGAGCTCGAAGAGCCCTTTCGTCGATGCAAGAAATCGTTTGCTTTATTCCGCCCGGTACAACGAATCCCATTTTGGCTACTTCATCCTGTTGGACTGAGAAGGGCAGGTTAAAAGATGGCTGTGTACCCGGGCCATTTTTATGGTTCATCTTGACAAAATGTGACACGAGGATGCTTCCAGAATCGACCCTCATAGACAGGTGTGTACATCCACATTCTCTGATAAGAAAACGCCACTCCATTAACTCCTGCTTATCTACATCCTGGTCGACTTGCAGTATTTGAGTCATAGAAGCTCCAGATTATCAGGTTCTTCATGCAGTGAAAAGATTGTCTCGAAAACCCTTCCGATAAATCATTTATATAAATGGAAAATAGTGGTGGGCCAAGGACAGATCCTTGCAGTACGCCTGCTGAAATGAAAGCGATGAAGGAGATATCAGAACTGGCTTCAACATGAGAGGCTTTACCACTGAAAAAGTAGGCAATCCAGCAGTGAGTAACGCCTCCGATGCCGTGTGTTAGCGACCTGGAGATTTTACTCGCTTGCCTTCTGGGTATTCTGCGAGAGTTCCGAAACTCACAGTTGCATACTGTGCCCAAGATATTAGGAAAGTTCGCATGATATATACTTCTCGCCTGTTTGTCCTTGTGAAGAGTGACTGCGTGACTCAAAACCAGACCACACTCAGCTCTATTTGATTGGCACGTTGACGTTTGTTCGCTAACCTCCTTAGCTAACTTGCCTGTCGGTGCGGTTTATATCGTCATAGGAGACCACACGTACACTGCGTTGAACGGATACTCCGTCTCTAATGTCAGTGGTCTTTTGCGTTCCGCATTCGGTGAATTCTCTCCCAGCAAATATGACCTAGTGCACCGTACACTTATCCTTGCCTCCATCTTTGTAGCAGCTAGCCTTGTCGAACGCTAGCTGATGGGACGCCGTGGTAAAGTCAAGGAAAACGGGGCCCGGTATAAAATCGCGGTCTCTAACGTCTGGTAGGCTGTCCAAAAGAGTAGCGTTTGTTTTACTAAGCATATTTAGTGGCGGTCTGTGATGAATCACAGAGATGGTAGTATTGTCTAAAAAATGCCTCAAGATAGTTCGTTCCAGGGGACGTTGTAATATTTTGCACGAATTGACCGTTAGACCGATCGATCGATATCTGACAGTAGAGTGCTCATTGCCTGACTTATAAATACGGGCGATGGTGCCTTTTTCCTTTCTTTTGGATGAGTGCTAATGAAGGTAGTTGGCATGAAAAAGTCGTGAAATGGTTTGACACGTACAGATGATGCTTTCCTCAACGTTCTTAAGTGGATCCGGCCTGGGGGACTTCCCTAACATTTGGCACGATTTCTTTGCCCAGCTATTGGAACGCGGGGTGAGTTGAGCTACAACATCCCCGTCGATAATTCGAGCGTCAGTGAAACTCGGCTTTTATCACTTATTTTGTATCCAAGTTAACAGCTTATCCACGCTGTCAGTTCTGTCAGTGTGTTTGCTGAAACCGCTGGTCGGGCCGTGATAAATCGCTGTCGGTGAATTGGACCAGGTTTGACCATCGAGCACTTGCTTGTTTGGTTCCGACCTAACAAACTGAAACCATAGCGGCCAATCGACGTTGAATTTTACCCATGATTTTGTGCTTCATGGACAGTGACCAGACGTACTCTGACTGTGTCCTGTCAAAACTTTTATGGGCGTCCATCTGGTCAGGGCTGAACAACGGATGTTGCTCTGTTGAAAGTCCATTCTGTGTACAATCAAAATGCGTGAATTCATGTACTGAACAACTCTGAAGAGTTGTTCTGCATCTTTTATGCAGTTTAGTCTGCTGACTGTGACGGCCTGCGACGCACTGAAGACACTAACTTATATGAGTAGGCTGAATTCGTTTATTAAAACTAGGTGCGTTGTGTGGGCGGTTATCTAATTTGCCAAATATTCTGATGCTCAACACCAAGCCATTAAGGAGCGGTGCTCTGTAAGTATTGAACAGGAATATGGAACGCAAATATCAACCATGATAACCTGGTGTCCATGTTTGCAGAAAAAACGCAGGCCGTAATCGGTAGGAACAATATAAAAACCAACCTGCATATCATGTCTCACTTTTACGAATTTGCATTCGTGTCTTTGGCCAGCACTAATCTCGAAGGTTGTGATGCATTTATTGTATCAGTATGTGTTAACCTGCGCCACAAAGCCTGAACTACCACTTTTTGGCAGACGTTCAGACGGAAGGTCACCCCGATCTCCTTCGCGCAACCTGATTGGCTACCGTTGCAGGCAGCGGTCGCTTGAAATGGCGAGCGTAGAGTAAAATTTTACTCACTTTATGCTGAATTATTGTGTTTTCCGGTGTAGTCCTATATAGATAGGTGTTGGGTTTGAAAAGGCAATAAAGAAATACTTCCTTGTCAGCTAAGAGCGTAAGTATTCACGACCTGAGTGACACTGAAATGCTTAGAAACGTATATTGTGCTGAAGTGAATAGTGTAGGCACTAAAACGCACCCCACTATGTTACTGTTGCATAAAGACCCATGCAGCTACTTCATGTTGCCCATGAGATCCGCAGCCTTTGAGCTTTCACCGACAAACCTAGTTTTAATTTTGGTCGTCCTGTAATAATATCTGTCCCAATGGCGTAACTATCATTCCTATGTTCGCGGTTTCACTAACTCTATGTTGCCACAACATTTAAGACACCGTGAATCCACGGTTATTGTCGGGGACCATGCCCGCCTTTCAGTGAACTTATGGGAACACTGCCACAAACAGCGCTGTAATCTATGTATTGCCAGAACCGAAGAGTAAGACAGTGTACAGCCAGCAAGTATCCTGTGCGTAGCGCACGGAACGGACAAGTGAACGGTTTCCATACCCACGGAAATGGGATATACAATTGGAGTAAACAAACATACTTCAGCAGATAGTGTCGGACTCTACAACAAAATATTAACAAAGATTAGGCCGTTCTAAGGTCTCGCTAAAAAGCTTCCCCCAGAAGGCAACTGGGGTAAACAGGGGCCTTCGTTACATAATATAGATGTGCAATGATGAGGTTACCAAAATGCAGTGTCTACCGGTAGACGAGGGTCCAGTTAGTGGGAAGCACCGCAGAATAGCGGAGGAACAGTCCATAACGTTGCCGGTTGCGGAATATCGATGCGCCGACTGGGTCCATTTGGATTATTTAATCTTCGATGCATGTCAATCACGACAGGCTACCCAGCCTCCAAAGTCTCATGATTTAGAAACACGGGGAGGTGGGTTTACCCAATGTTGAACGGTTGTCTTCAGGAGTTGTCTCTCGGTTTCACCAAGTCCAGATTACATAAAACCGAATGAACCGTGAAATAGTTGTGCAAGGTAGAAAAACAAGCTCACCATTTTAACGAACTGTTGGGCACGGGCATGCTTCTGGAGATCTGATACCGTTCATTGAGTTGACTTATGTTGTACGCCGCTTTTGCTAAGGTTGTATTAGGACAGCACTCGAAAGAACGTATTACTGCATACATAAAAATATTATATCAAACAACGGCAACAGGGCACTTGTTACAAACGAGTATTTTAAATGCAAACAATACCAGCGTGCTCATCAAATCTTACCGACTTTCGCACTCGTCTTGAGCATTGCTCTTGCAGCAGAAGGCAAGGTGGAGAGCTGAAATCAGATGTTTCTGATGTGTGTTTCGAACGGTGAGCAAGACACATGGTTCGCCTTCGATAAACACGGGTTTAACTCGGTCAGTTGAAAAGACCCCGCGCTTGTCATCACACTCGGCGGTAAAAGACTTTTCACTTTGTTGTAACACATGAAAGTGGCCTGTATCTGGAAGCCCTAGAAGTTTGTGAGGGCCGCCTGAGCGTATGGAGACGTGAGAGCAGGAAGGAGTTTTCTCGCGCCCTCGTAGTTGAACTGTACGTAACCGTCGCATGAGATTCGCCAACCTTGCTACATACCTTCCGTTATCAAGAGGTCTGATTGGTGAAGGAAAAACCAGTCTGTTAGACAGTCATAAGGTGCGAGTTGAATCGGTGGGGCGTTCATACCCAAATTAACGGTGACACACAACCCAAAGAGGACTGGCGGTAAATCCTCTTGCCAGGGTGGGCTACGATTGCGCACGGAGGACTACTTTCAAATGAGGATGGAAAAGTTCTACCATCCCGTTGAGTTCTGGATGATAAGCGATAATGTGTCTGTGTACCCAGGGTTATTCAAGAGGTCTGAGAAAGATCCTTCAAAATGCGTACCACGATCGGCATTCACGGCCGAAGGGCAACCAAAATGGGTCGCCCAGCTTTCCATCAGGGCGTAGTCAAGAAGTGAGATTGCCTCCGGCCACCTAATAAAACGGCTGACACCACTCCGGAGGAAGGGAGAGCTGTTAGCAGGTGGCAACGGTACACCGAGGTCAACGTGCATATGAAGACACGCGTTGGGTGTAGGAAGGACACCAATAGGGATCTTGGTATGCCATAAACTCCGGAACGTTGACATTCCCGGCAGCGACGAGTCCAGTTACGGGCGTTGTGGTTTACTTTAGGCCTTAAACAACGCTCATTGTTGAGCCCCACTAGCGCAAATATGCCAAGACGCAACAGGTTATGCAGCACGTTGAACACTACACGACGAAACCATAAGGGCACTACAGACCTAGGTACGCTTTGCTAAAAATCGCACAAGATAGTGCCCTCAGAAGAGGCTGAAGGGACAGGCTGTATTTTAAGCAACTCGCGTTTATGTAGTGGCGCTGTGTCGGAGTCACCTGTTTACGCAGCACCTATGTCGGCCAAACCAACAGCAGTAAGCGTAGAATCGCTCAGATGGTGTACACTTGAGGACGCATCAGTCACAAGATTGAGGGCACCTCAGACACGGAGTATCTGTCGTAAACTGTGACAGTTCAAGTGACTGAATTCCCTGGGGTAAAAACTCTCAGACGAAGGGTTCAATGAATACACCAATGGCCTGTGGTCTGGGTAGACCGTAAACTGTCGGCCCTCAACGCCCAGCTGAAAACGGCTTGTTACAAAGCAAATGACAAGCCGTCCTCTTTCTAAAGTGCCGTAGCGGGTCTTTGTAGGTTGTAACAGTTTAGAGAGGAATGCTATGGATTGCCAATGATTTCCAGCGAACTTTCGTAACACGGCGCCAATGGATTTTTCGGGAGTGTCGATTACAAACGACAGGTGTGTGCTAGGGTCGGGATGAGCAAGCAGGGCTGTTTTGGAGGTAACCTCTAAACTCTCCGAAGGCCATAGTTGCTGGATCGGTGAATGACAGTCTGCAATTGCCTCCAGTGAGAAGGTCGGTCATCAGCTGCATAATGTGCACGCAACGAGGAATGAATCAGCGATAATGGTTCATCAGGTCACAAAATATGTGAAGCTGCTCAAAAGCAGAAGTTTCAGGATAATCCTGGATGGCCTGAAAATTGGCAGGAACGGCGATAGTTACACCGACTGCGATCCGGTGACCTAGAAACTCCCTGGTTGATTTGCCTAGCCCGCGATTTGTAGAGTTGGTTGTAATACCACAGTCAGCCGTTCAGACGAGCTACATAGATGCGAAGGGCGCCCCTCCTCAGAAGATGTCGTCGAGATAGGGAGAAAAGAAGCCTAGACCACTGTTGTTTCCGTGCATAAAACGCTGAAACGTCTGGATGGCATTCGTAAAACTCAGGAAGGCCAAATGGAATAACCACAGCGGCCTTCGATAGGTTTTGGGCCACCACTAGAATTTGGTGATAAGCGCTGACAAACACAATTTTACGCAAATGTGTTTGCCCGCCAGGCAGCTCGTAAGGTCTTGCATGTTCAGGAAAGGATGGACAGGTGTTCGAACTCCGCCCTAAGATGGTCAAGCTTCTTGGGAGACAGTCTGAGAAACCTAGCCTAGGCCGGCGGGCCTTTGGTTCCATGTGGTGCGTGTCTCTGGAGGTCATCGCGAGCATAGCGTTCGATGACCGGATTAATCGTGAGAACTGTAGAAAAAGCTCTGCAAATGATAGCGGAGCGCACATGGGACTGATGGTTAAGACGGTCGTGCGATTGCCGTTAATGCCCAAGTGTGCAGAGGCATCTATTAAATTCCGGCGTCGCATATCGACTGAAGGGTCGAAGTTCCGATGAGAATCTATGACAACGCTGGCGAATTATCATCATAAACAGGAATACATCAGTGGTTCACACTAATTCTTAACTGGAGGGGCGACAGTAACGAAGGTCCAACGGAACTTTTGCCAGTCGTTCAAATCCGAAGTGAGCAAAGGCTGACCAAAAGTCTGGATGACGGTGGCATCCGCGGCAGGGAGATGGGAAGTACCCGATTGTGTCGCCTCGCAGGGTACTTGGGGGACAGGGCCAAACTGCGTCTCTTATGCCCATCAAGAATGCGACCCTTATGGAGGGGTTCCGTACAAACATAAGGCGAGTAAGGGGGCATGAGCGGGCGATTTTAGCCGCCACTACGAGAAAGCGGTTCGAATCCCCTTAGGCGGCGAGAGAAATATCAAGGGACTGTGAACCCGGCGGCTTTGACGACATATTGGCCATAGTATCGGTGGAAGCCACTGTGAGACTGAGCGACTCCGACGTGGCGATCTGCTGGTACGACGCCGCCGTGGGTGTCGGCTTCAAAAGTGGCTGGCCGTCATATCACCCAAGTCCCTGCACAAAGCGGCTTCTTTTGACCATAGGGCGTTGACCTCCGCAAGGTCGGTTGAGTGTGACCCTACAGGCTATTCCAGAGCTGATGTGGTGGGATGACACTCACTCTGGGATCACCAAGGTTGCGTAGAAATGGCTGGACACGCTCGACCACTCGGTCGGCGATATCGGAAGCTTCTGACAGCGGTTGCGACCGTGCTAGGAATACAGTAGCCTGGGATGTTCGCGGCAGTGTGTACATCCATGGCTCTCGTACCAGTGACTCGTCCATCTGACAGCCACCAAGAAATTGTTACATCTCACGAAGCAGTGCAGAGGGGCGTTTGCCGTCCAGCTATAACCCACCGGATAGCTGCTGCAAGCGGGCCTTCTCCGACAACGATGCCGCATGATACGGCCTCCTTACAGGTGCCGTAGCGATGCTCCGCAGGCTGATTAAACATGACCTCATGCAGTTACGTCGTGACATCCTTTGGTAGGATAGACACCAAGTGGTTGAAACTCGCCTGGTCAGAAGAAATTCGGTTGTTGACCCACTCGGCCTCAAGAAAGACAAACTACCGTAGAGGGTCCATCTGCAAGACTGGAGGAACTGTTAGGGTTACTGCGTCTGCGGTATGGAAATCTAGGAGCTTGGCGTCTTTGCAGGACATGATACATGCCCGACAGTTTGTAGAACGTAAAAACGGGAATATAAAACGTGCTACTAAATGGGAAGTTTTAACCAGACTTAATATTTTAAGAGTGTGACAATGCAGTTGGTAAAGATGAAAAAGAATGCTATATAAAGACAGCTCGCACCAAGGAACTGACTCACCAAATGAAGTGGAACAAAAATGCGCGGAAGACATGAGCCGGATCGTGGGATAGAAATAGCGAACCAGATTTCAGCAAAAATATATTCGTCGGACTTACCAGTATGTCGGAACGCTGCCACAAAGTCTCACTCTAGGTTAGGTGATCTTCCCAATGGCGATAAGTCAGAGGGCAACAAACAGCGCTGTACTCTATGTATTGCCAGAACCGAAGAGTAAGACAGTGTACAGCCAGCAAGTATCCTGTGCGTAGCGCACGGAACGGACAAGTGAACGGTTTCCATACCCACGGAAATGGGATATACAATTGGAGTAAACAAACATGCTTCAGCAGGAAGTGTCGAACTGCACAATAAAATGTCAAAGGAAACTAAACCAGTCTATGAAGAAATTGGCTGGCTTTCAATTTGTCACCGCTGTCAAGCGACTGTCCATTGACTGAAACGGCTGTAATTCTTCAGTATGTACGCGAAAGTGTTCTCTAAAAGTTACACTCATGCATGCGGCAGCACATATCGGATCTCGTCGGGCTTATTGGAAGAATTGATGCACATTCTCTAAAAAGGTATTCATGAAGTTCTCAAATGTCGATAGGAAGAAATGAAGTTGTTTCAATGGAAGACAGGATGAATTAATTTCGTTTTCGACCGACCAGCCTGCGTTTTCCGTCGATGCGAATGAGTTCAGTGGCGGTTCAAGGATAAGAATAAAGGACTGGAAATAACAATTTCTGGTTGCTCTGGACGGCTAAGCTGTATTCATAATTCGATTAGTACAAAGTAGAAAAAGGGCTTTTACAACATTTGTCTAGCTCTCTTTTAAGTACATCCACGCTCGAGGTCTTTACAATCTTTGTAGGCAATTTGCTCCAGGAGCTGACTACCCCGCTGGTGAAAAGTCCGCTCGAACAACCAATCGTGATCTTGTTTTCCTAACTGAAAACCCATGACCTATCAAATCTCTGTTCTGGCCTATCACAAACAAACTTGCAAGAGGACTTGTGCCTATGTGGTGGATAGTTTTGTACACTTTGGCAAGGGCCCTCATGCCTTCCGGCGTTCTAGCGGTAATAAGTTCAACGAACTTAGTCGGTCTTGGTAGTTTAGATCCTTAATACCCCATTCCATGCGTTTGGCGAGCCTTTGTGTTGTTTCGAACATAGCAATATCCTTTGTGCGGTATGATGATCAGGCCTGGGCACAGTATTCCGGGTTGAGGCGAACCATGGCCAGGTACAGTGGGATGAACACCGTTAGACATGGGTTGACGATCGCGGATTTCAGTGGGCATAACACCCGCCGCGCTTTTGTCGCAGCCGCAACACAATGGGCGGACAAGGTAAACGTACTAGTGACTCTGATACTCATCTGTCTTTTGCTGTTTAGTTGCTAATGTGATTTTCTGTCCATCTACATCCCTTTGATACCTGGGGATGGAATGGAGAGCATTAGCGGAGATATGGCTTTCTGGAACATTCAGCGGCAAATCCCACTTCAACTTTCAATCAGATTTTTCGAATGTCCTCCTAAAAAGCATTCGATTCGGACGCATTTGCAGCCAGCTTCATACCATCTGGGCACAGGCTGACAATTTTTTTAGTTGAGCTAACTGGATACTCCAGGTGAGTGGAGGGTCGAATTACCCACGTACATGGGTCATTACGGGCGAAGTAGATGTGGAAATTCAATGGCACAAAATACAGAAACGAACTGCTGAGATAATGCTCTGTAACTGTTTAATTTTGGTCGTATGCTGGTCGCCCAAACACTGCTAGCTTTAAAGAAGGGCAACATTACGGGTGGTTCACCCACGATTGTTGCAAGCAACTTGTAGGTTCATAGGAAATTCAGTGTTCTTCCATTCATCGTGAAGCATCATCGTTAATCGGCTTTCAAACGGACGCCACAACCACTCTCAACCAACCAGAATGATCCCTGTGGCCGCCGGTCGCTTACCCGTTCCGAGAGGTTGCTGCGCATTGCAATGGCCGATCTCAGCCTAGTCCTAATCTCATCCGAATCAGATATGGGCACGAATTCGAGCGCATTCATGGGAACCAGGTGGGAGAGTGTTACTTGAGTGTCTTTACTTTTTTCAAATGCTTCGTATGCTTCGAAAACCTGCTCAACCGCCAGGCGTGCTTGACGTACACTTCACATTTTGTCCGCCAACATCGTTCATAATCATCCTCCTTCCTGCACCGCCCCGTATCTTATTTCTACTCCATCTCTAGGGACGGATGAATCGGCTGATTCGTGTTTTTCAGTAGATGTAAACCTTATCGTGAAATAAGTAACGGTTAACCTTCGAAAGCTGCATTACCCCCGCACGGTATAATTGTATGTATGAGTATGCCGCGTTGTACGTTGGTTGTTGCAGTCACCTTGTAGCTGCCTAAAGTCCCCATTTCGTTGAATGCATAAATATTTCGACCTACCTCCGCGGCGGAGAAAGAGTCAAAAGGAAGCGTGTTTGGGAATCACGCATTTACTGGTCCCTCAACATGTTTTGTGCTGCTTTTCATAGCGTTTTTAAAGTGCCCGCTTATGCGCTTTTTGTGTCCTCTTTCTTGTATGTCAACTCCTCGTTTTCGTTGCGCCGCTTATTGAGCAGGCTGTAGCTTCCGGGTGAAAAAGGACGACAGTCGGACTTGATTGCCGATGACTTCAGTCATCGACAATTGCTGCAAAACAGCACCAAGAACACTGAGATGCGTCGGTCTTCAAAACTAACCGTGCATGATCGTCGTGGCTCAGATAACCGAGGGATGTGGTGTTCATCTGTTTGACGATTGTGAATGCGGCGATGGCTTGGGTGGGTGAAAACGAATTTTTTGTGGTTATCCTGCGGCAGATCGGTCAGTGGCTTCCATACCTTACAGCAGCTGGGGATAAAGCAACAATGATTGACGGTCCCCAAAAGTCCACAGGGGCCTTTCATAGACGGAGGTGGTCGGTAATCACCAATTTATATAGTGAATCTAAACACTATACAAAGCTTGGGTATGAGCGCGAGGCTTAAAGGTGATGAAAATAAAAGGAACTGGTTCACGATAGTTCGTGAAGGTGCGTTAGTTTGGAGTTCCACTACACTGATTGAAAGTATCCAGTGGGTACGATCCGTCTTGGTGCTCCTAATAGCTGCTACGTTTCCCCTTCAGCTTCTGAGTTCATTTGTCTATCTTGCATATTGTTCATGTTTTCCCGTTCTTCCTGCCAAGTTAAAAGTCCAACAGCTCTCAAGTGATATGATTCATTTGATTTATGATTATTCCTGTTTTGCCTGTGGAATTTGCACAAACTCATTCCCTTGATAGCTGGAAATTGGCTACTTTTCACACGAACGATGTATGTGCTGCTGTTGAAATCTGTCAGTGAAGAAGCTTCAGGACCTCAGGATGATCCCTATGTTCAAGTGAGCGGCGACTCGAGTCTTTCTCACCTTATGATAAGATTCTTTCTAATGCAGGTTTTCGTGCTGATCTCATCGAGACGCTCGATTTTCGTTACCATACTTCTGAACTGGCCAGTTATCTGTCATGGAGAGAGAATCACAGTGCTATCGTGCTCACTAGTCCTCGCGCAGTTACCGCCATCACGAAGGCTGGAATAAAAGGTAAGCGTTACATTAGAGCTTGCACACCTGTAGGTCAAAGTTCGGATTTATGCTTTGTGGTGGGTCCTTCAACCGAACTTCAAGGTAATTAATGCTCCGTTTGCCTCGTGATTTATAACATCAAGCCAAAAAAGCTGGATTCTCACCTAAGGGTGCTCAGTCAGGTGACGCCGAGTCTCTGGCCAAGTACATTGTAAGCAGCTTCGGTTCTGGTAAGCCATCGACCCAAATTAATTGCTCCCAGTGCTCTCGAAGCCCATATTTTTCCCTGCTGGACAGTTGCATCGAGAAGATATACCGAGACACCTGGAAAAAAATGGTATACATTATTTTATTCCTCGTTTATTTCTAGATATCAAGGTTAACGTAGTGATTGCCTATTCTTCGTATGAGAAAGAAAGTATGAAGGAGCGCGTTCGGCTCAATTTGTGCGTAAGTTTGCTTCTTCTAAATCACATTTTGTTTTATCTTACATCGACTGGTAGTATACACGTACACTTGAAGAAGGAGTATAAAAACACGGGGCGGTAAGCCACCACTTTAGTGAGATGTCAAGGATTTTATTGCTGTGACTTCGGTTAAGAAGTGGCAAACTTGACTGGTCGTTTTTGCCGATACCGTAAACGTCACCTGCCATCACCATTCACTGTACTCGAGAATTCTTCTGGGTAAAGGAAGTTTCCCGGTAGTGAATACCTCCGTATTTAAACAGTTGCCGACTCCCTTCTGGGCAGTGTTCTCTCCCGCCAGCCTAGATGAGCAATAATTACACACCGTGGCAATGTTCGAGTGCTAGATTTGAATCGTAGTAGTCACTAGGGAGCGGTAAGTTTATTCAGTACTGAATTGTTGCCTACACCGGTCACTTGCTTCCATATTTGTACATTTTTTATCCGCTGTTGTGACCAGAAGCTAGTTGTGTTTTATCAGCAGTATGCAGGAGCGTACGCAAGCACTAGCTCTATACAGCTTCACCTTCAGGAAGACGCATATAATCAAATTTTCAGCTTGGGATTGCGAGGTTAGGCAGGTGAGACTATCAGTTGTGCCATGCGACCCATCCGTAAATTCTAATAACTCATGTTGTCACCAATTCAAATGCTCCTTCCCATGTGAGGCATCCTTTTCAATAAACCCGGGTACATCTATCCATGTACATACGTGAGAACCACCTAGTTAAACTCCAGTCAATTATTCCAATGTATATCACAGATCAAATTGTTACGTTTCCAACTGTGTGTGTGTGTGTGTGTGTGGATAGCTAACTACTTTACGTCACGTTGTAACAGGGAGCGCATAGCTTTTCAAAGAGTGAACGTCGTTGTTTGCGATCTGCTGATTGAATCATTTGCTTGTTCGGGCTGGATAGTTGAACAAGAACACCAGTTCATTGGGTGGCGTGTTTAAAATGAAATGTCTATTGGGACGTACCAGTATCCGTTGTTGTCACAAACCGGTCACCGTTAAAATTGTGAGCCAGACAGCGGTCACGCATCGTCAAATCTCAGTCGACCGACAGGCTGGTTTAAATTTTCAACTATACTGTGATGTTACTTCCTTCTGCTCGACTAATCCAATGGCTCGCTCACCGGTAGGTCGTATCTGCTAGCGAGCAACTTTTCTTCAATCTATTTTTTGTATGTTACACCGCTGGTATAAAATCAACAAGTACTGTCAATGAATTATACAACCTTTTTATATCCTCACTTCGAGTCAGATTGCGTGTACCTGAAGTGGAATTAGATGTACCGGAATGTCTTATTGACTGGGCTGTATAAGTTGAGTTCTGTGTGTGCATGCTTAGGTTGAGAGTTTATGATTGATCGAATCCAGGTGAATCCTATTGACTGTGTGGTACGTCTTTATGGCGGAAATGGGATGATCTTAATTGCGATTATTGCGCAGAACAACGGTAGACTGAATACTGCTCACCTACGTTACGTGTTCCGATGATAACATGCCCCACTGATTAAATGCAGTTCCGAAAAATGAATAGGCCCTTTAAGAGAGGCTTGAATTGTTGTTTAATACTGAGCAGCACTGTCGAGTAATATGGCAAGTATGGGGAATAACGACTCATGTGGAACTGCTGACAGCTCCTAACGCGCGGAAGACCAGGAGCCGGGAGCAACAGTCGGAAGCTTATGTGTTTGAAATATCTTGAGAAGAAGACTAGCTCTGCATAACCGGCAAGAGATGTATTAAATTATGCTGACGGTTGTTGTGATTTTTCACGTATCTTCCAACGAACGCCTGGCACCAGACTGTTTCCAAGCCGTCTTTTGCGATCAGAATACCACCCTTGAAGGTATACGTGCCAACGGGTTGCATGACCAAGCCTACTCACGGGAATGGTTGACTGCATGGGACACATTGAGTGTGTATGTGTGAACAGTAAGAGGGGGCTGCGCACTTTAAAGAATGACGTCAGACTTCATTTCGCAACGTCTGTTACTCAAATGGAAAGACAGGACGAAAGGGAATGGTATTAGATCTATTTGTTGAGAGTACTGTCATTAGTTATATGGACAAAGGCGACAACAGATACAGAATTTCAGCAGGATAAGTGTGCCTCGTTAACGGTTGTGACATTGAGGGATAATTTACTTACTGAATGAGCAGAATATGATTCGACTCTTAAAATGATGGGCTCGAAATCATTTAGGACATGATATGTTTTTTCCAAACCTTGATCAACTGGAAACGTTATGACGAACGGACTGTTTCTACGCACCGCACTGGGTTTCCTAAAAAATATGTTTTATAGGTTTCTTGTGTGGGCCGAACAGATAAATGTAGCAGTGTGTACAATAGGTCAAGGTAGTGTTACATGACAACATAAACGCAGTTAGCTACTTAATAATTGTTGTAGGTTATTCTTCATAAGTTACTTTCTAGTCTCACAGTCTCCGTTAAGTGTTCAAAGTCTGTTCAAATGCGACAGCTACAAACGTGTGTGACTTGCGTCCAATTATTGACAATCTGTCGTTCTGACTGGTCGTTGGTAACGCGTTTATGTATATGTAACCGTTGCACATTTGAAACGTCGCAGTGAGTATTCATCACTCCTTCTTAATTCAACCACTTGTATGTTTGCGCCAAACTTAACATATTGTTGGATGAATGTCTCTGCAGCGATCAGTCCTAAGGAACACGAAAAGGAATGTAAGCGTTGTGAGTGGTGACGCCACTTTTCCAGACATACGGGGCGCATGTGATTGTCTTTTGCGGTATGTCCAAAATATGAATAAGCATTATACTGTAGAGGATATTATTACCAGTCTACTTTGTCTTTGTAACAGTGTCTGTTGCTTAACGATCGCCTTCCTTCAGTACTGGGCAAAACCGTACAATAATTCCTTACCCTTTTAACAGAACTCTGATATTTTTTCTAACCATAAGTGATCAGCTTACTTACAAATCGAAATGTTCCTACATTTGCCGGAGCTTCCCCTTCTGCATTCATACTATTTCTTTGGTCATCGGAATTCTCGGTAGAAGGGTATCTCTAGCATATTACCTCGTTACGTGTAAACCAGTCTTCCTTCGGCATGGTCGTTACGTCAGACTCTTCCCAGGCGGGTACACGAGACGTGATGTGATCTCCTTGTTTATATTTTGAAGTACCATCCGTTATCTACTGTTCAACGCCCATTTCCAAGTTGCTGAACGCTTCACTGGGTCTCCTCACACATGTCCAAATATTTCTACTGTCCTTTGATAAGCCACTTATCTGCATTCGTTTAGGCCGGTGCACATGTAGGGACGTTACTCTTGAAGCTATTCTTTCTGGACGTTCTTTAGGCTTACCCGTCATATCATACTATCCATCTAAGTCGTTTCAGGCACTCTCGTTACTCGTTGCTCTATATATCTGATACGTTATTCTGAGACGTTTGTGTTATCCAAATTATCCAGCTGCTGAGAGGTACATATTATCGAACTCATCGACTGCTGTTGTACAATTTTCCAACTTTGCCCACGTATTGCCTCACTGGTCATCCGGTGAGATACGCAGTCCTGTTTTGCAAAACCCACTGTCATCCTTGGCTAACGATATTGATTTTGTGTGCAAACGTTCCAGTTTGCCAACACGCTATCGTTATCTGATCGTCAGGACTCCTTAATGTGTTTTAATTGCCTGAATAACGCTTAGAATCTTTCGAGAACTTGTGATGCGTGAGCAACCTGTGTATGCGAAGCTACTAGACATCATTTCTGACTGTCCTCAAGTCGCTATTTCATTGCTTTTCAACAGGAAGGGAATCCCATACCCGATTTTGTTGTATTCTTCAGTCCGTCAGGCGTTTCACTTACCGAATCTATCTTGAAGTGCGAACTGAAGCCTCATCGTCCAAAAATCAAGGTAGGTCATATTTTTAGCGACCTCAGACACATACTAGACTACTTCCCGCGGTATTTCGGTACCTTTTCAACCACCTTCAGTTACCCCTGGTTTTTCTACTGACAGGTTGCAAATCATACCGCGCTGTGTAAGTAATAGAATTTATCTGTATGGGATAACCGGCGCGTTGTAAAAGCGTTGGTATAAAGTTTACTCTGCGTTAACTACTTCAGTCAGACTTTTTGAATCTGTTGGTCGAATAGCTTGTCTGGTTAATTTTACCCAACCAGTTTGTAACGTTATGACTGGCGTGCCTTCGAGGCTAGTGAGGATGTGACGCGTTCTCTAATTTTTGTTGTAGGCAGCGTTGCGAAGGCTTTTGATTGCCGATTGAATAGACAGTTTCGAATGAGTATGTACGACCTATCCTATGGCTCCGTTGTTTGTTTCCATGGTGTAGGCACCTTCGTGCTGAATGTTTGAATATAGACGTAGCCATCCCTACTACTTAGGTCCCTTCCCTTATCCTTTCTTCTTTCTTTCTGTACAGGGTCTGCTTTTCTATCCTTGGTTGTGTGATAAGTAGGCATCAATGAGAACCACTATTGTATTGCTGTCTGTGATGATGATCAATCTTACCACTGTTTGACGTGGCGGTTTTTCTGCATGTAACGTGTCAAATGATTTTATGGTGTCGGTAGAAAAGTTGAAAATTTCAACTGTTAACCTAGTTATTTGGGTCGAGTAAGGTGTATACAGTCACAGCGTCTGCTGACTTATACATTAGTCATTTCGAATGCTGACAATTGGGACTGGTTCCATGATGACCACGCGATAACGTAGTCACAGCTAATGACGGCTTAAGTCATTTCGCTGGGTTGGAGGTGCCATGCCTTAGGTTTTAGATCGCACAACTGTGAATATCGTTGGCGGGAAACGTCCACAGTGATGACTGTGCTGTAACCTGTGGCATATATGCGTCCGTAGAATGGTGAACTGCAACAAGCCCGCGCTAGTTGTAGGTTATTTCTACCTAGCACCATCTGTAGAAATCGTGCGCCTCACTGTTCCACGTGACGCCCCTTTCCTAGGGACAGGTCTAGCCTCAGGCGAGCGGCACAGCTGTTTTAGTTGACCTGGCTCCTGTGGATCCTGTTGTAACGCGTGTTCAGATTCAGGCCATGCGCTTACATGTTGCTACCTCATCCCTACTTTTACTGAACGATCTTACCAACCGCAGCGGCTGGTTGCCAAGAAATTGGCCATACCTGCGATTGCGACATCAACCGACACTTGGCCTGAGAAGTTATTCACTTCTGGACGTCCATTACAAGGTGTATGAATGTGTACAATCACGAATGCAAACGTTATTTTGCACGACCGACGTGTGTCGATATCCGTTGACAGTAATGCATCGCTAATCCTTTTGTTGACACTTGCCGCGCGGTGCATGTACATATCTCCATGTCACCTCTAAGTTACGGTCTTCCTGGCGTTGAGGCGTGTTCTTTAGGTTTCTTGCACTAGAGTCGTGCTGCACTACGGACCAGCGAAGCTGCGACACTTCTCCACCGTTCTGGATTCCTCGTCTCCTTATCAATTACCGATGGATACTCTCTGCCTGATGTAATTTTGACTCTTGGCTCGATAATCTTCTGGTTCGCTCCGCCAGCATATCGTGTCACTCTTCTAATTCACTACCGTGTACTTGGTTCCTCTCACCGTTCCGTTCTACCGTGTATACTGGGCCTCATTTAGGGGGTTCCACATACAGACCTATCCATTTGGACAGAAGCTTTCATGAGTCTGGTTAACTAGTATATGCGTTCTCATGATTTTATATTCCACTCTTCCTGCTGAATTAAACCTGTTGGCTTCACCACGCCGTCGCGCTTCTCTGACGAGGTTACTCCACGATGTACATTACTTTCAAACGTAGCTGGTAGTACATTCTTGTTTTAATGCACCATTTGTTAATGGGTGATGCCGTTGTAGTCATCGGTCTAGGTCACATTTACCTTGTCTTGCATTCTTCTGAACGGTGGGTAGGTTTCAGGCATAGAAAAGCTCCTTGATAGCATCATGGCAACTGTCACCATCCAGTGCGTTAAATTCCGGACGCTGGTCAACACAGTGACCTGCTTCACAAACGGCCCTGTGTAGTTTCCGGCTGTTGATTGGGTTACCAGGAGGGTGGCTAGATGCACTGACATTTAGAGCATAAATTCTGTGCTTGTCACTTTCAAGTTGGGTCATGGCAATCCGTGTGGTTTGTTGGGGATGGCTGATCGAGAGTCGAGGAGCCAGGTAAGCGAGTCTCTTGCCATTAGCATTCGATTCGTCGTTTGTAAGTCGAGTTTAGACGGCAAATGAAGGTTATCGTTTGTGGGGCAAAGTTGCAGTGGCCACCTCAGACCGTTTAAAGTATGTCGGCGTTGGCAGTCGTCGGATAATGTCTCTTAACTTTTGACACGAATTCAAGTCAGATTCACTGTTTATTCACCGTGGTGTTATGGAGCACATTTTCTTGGCTATATCCGTCAGAACCTGTGGGCCATCATTTTTGGGAATGAATCCTCCAGCCAGTGGCCTAATATAGCAGCCTGAAATAGAGTCTGATTAGTCAAAGCCGGGTTGCAGAGTGCTAACGATCTTATTGTATTCTAGCTTCAGCTCTAGTACTGTGCACTTTTCTGTAGTGTACAATGCCTTTTTATCACGGTGGTGGATGAGAGACGAAAACTAATTACAGCGATCATCAATTCAACGATTTGCGCTGAATAAATGCTTAGTAGGGGTCACCGTTTCTTTAATTCCCTTTTGGGAAGCCCCGTATAGGTACTTATGAGGTTCCTTATCTCACTGACCGATATTCGTTACTTCCGGTGTTTACTACTTGTCCTCGGGACTGAATCCATCGAGTCTCGGTTGAGAGGGCGATTTGGCATAGAGTTCAGTGGGACCATTTGACTACTGGAGCAGTGAACGCAAAGGTGGTCTACCTGCTGACTTGTACCTCACTGTGCATTTCTCCATCGTATCCTGGAAAACCAGTTGAATTTCCAGTCACTGAATACGAATCCGGGCCAATTTCGGATGACCTCCATCGCCAGGTGTGATAATGGAACCGCATTCCCTCGAGATATCGTCTTTTGATTGCGTTGCGCGCATATTCCGATCAAATATTGGTTAACTGTAAAGTCTGCTATGGCGCAAGACAGCTGTAAACCTACTACTTCAGGCAGACCAATGCGGATTATTGAACGCTTTTTCGGATTAAACTGATGCTGCATGTAATAAATTAATAAGTAGCAAACGCATACGTCTTTCAGCGAAATGAAATCTGTGCACGAAGGTTATATTTTATCGACTGTCACTTTACAAAGCAGTCGCACTAACATTTAAATTGGACAGTATGAACAAAAACAAACCCGAGTTCATCATGTCAGCAAGACCGATGACGCAGAGGCATGAAGCTAACGTTGGACACTTTCACACCTCTGATGACATGAGGATGACGTGATGAATAGTGTCGGCATCCATCTTGGCGATCAAGATTCGAGTGCCTTGGCTGCCGTTATGTTACCTAATCGTTTGTAAAAATTGTACTAGTTCAAATTCGTTCTCATTGATGTTACTTAAAATGAAAATGTGATCCGTAACAGATTGTTTAAACCACCTATGGCCAACTTTTTCCTAACACTATACTATTTAAGACGATAGTTAACTGCTTCGAGATCTTCACAATGCTCTCTGCACTGATCTGACTTGGCCCTAGTTTGCACATGCTTTTAGGGACGTTGTTGCTTATCCGTGGGCAAACCCGCTTGCTTGAAATGTCGGTATCACTATCGTCATCCACTTTTGGTGCATCTTTTTCGCATGATTGAACAGTATTGTAACCAGTCAGTATGAATGTTATCGATGTTGGGTTTTCCCCAATGTTGGTTTCACACAAGCTTGTGTGAACGATGCCACCTGGCAGGGGGGCAAAACGTTTGTAAATTAGACGGTCATCTCGAACAACAGCCCAAAATCCACGGCACTTCCACACTTTTCTGGTACGTTCTCGTCGACATGAACCTTTCAGTCTTTACGAAAGTCATTCACGTGCTCTTGGTGCTAAGAACAGAGACATTTATCGGTTGTTGTAAGCTGAGCGCTCTCATGTTTGCGATTCCTTCCCTCAAATTCATCCGATTTGTTTACAAACACGTTTTCGGTGATGTGGTCTATCTAACTGGAACACATCTACTCGCAGCTTGTACGCTTACATAGACTTTTCAACCAGTTTCGTTCTTGGTCATGACGGATATGCACTGCTGAAAAGCTCTGAGTAATCAGAACCCCCCTATCTAACACAATTTTTCAAGTTGAGCTGCTTGTAATATCTGTCTGAGTGATAAAATTGCAATCACTTATAATTGGCGTTCAGTTCATGCCAACCAAACCTCCTAGTTTGTACTCGTAAAATTGAAACCTGACCACGCAACCACGAATGACATCTACCGACTTCTGCTGGACCAAGCTCCAACCGGATAACATTCACCATTGGTCAATGAAAAAAGTTCCCCTTCTAGCACACCTGCTTACATTGAACCACGTTTAACTAAACCGACTGCTGTACAAGGATCAGTCATTCGGGCTTTGACGTTTCCCCTCACTCGCTTAGGTTCTCGGTTTCGGACTATCATTTGATCACATCTGGATATGATGTAGATATGGAAGCATCTCGAAGTCCTCATTGAATAGCATCCAAGCCATCGGAAATCTCTTCTCATCGAAGTCAAGTACCCTTGACAAAGAGGGGATGGAAAAATTATTCTAAAATGGATGGCTTTAATTAGTCCTGAAAATCTCGTAATTCAACGGCAGACCATTCGTTTCCGCCCACAGTTTGAAATGAATAATGTGCCAGTAAGCTTTGTGTCTTTGGTCCCGTGTTCAATTACTACGTGCAAAATGGACGTAAATCTAACAATGAATGCACCTGTTTGCTATCGTTGTTTTACACAGCTTCATATGAACGCTGTCGCATGTGTACTGACTTCTTGCGCTGTTTAACGGAATTTCACTGACCCCAAACAAGCCTAATTCAGGAAAGTAATGCAAAACTGTAAATTCCTAAGTTGATGTCTTTGTGGTTGTCTTATGTTTATGTGGCGAACATTCCCCGCAACAGATTTTCCATGTGTTTACATTTGTTTGTCTTGTTACCTAAAATAATTGCTTCATTTTCCCTTGTGCTTACTTCGTATGTGCACGCGTGCATTGGCGAACTACACGTATACATATTCTGTGAGTTGCTGTAGCTTGATGTTACTTGTTCACAGCACTTATTTTCTGGTTCTCGTTTTCTCGTCACAGTTGGTTGCTATGGGACGTGCTACTTCAGCCCGATTGAAGGATCTTGGTATAGAAGTTGCTGCAGTGGCTGCCTCTCCGAAGCCCGCAAGCTTGCTGACTGTAATCCAGCAGTTGGCATGTCACCCTTGAACTGCAGCTTATGACATGGAGGCGGTCCTGACTGCGATCACCCCGTCCACTTACCTGCATATCTATTTCCCGCATGCCTTTCAATCTCTAGTCATTCGTTTTCGTCGTTCTGTCTGACAAGAATTTTTGTAGTCTTTCACTTTTGACTGACGTAGAGTGCTTTTTTGCTAGAGCCTTCATGAATACAATAGTTCTCCAGGCTTTCTAACATCGATATGAGCCTGTATATACAATTATCTGCTGATGGTGTTCCTTTTTTGCTATCGGCTTCGAGAAATTTCACCCTGATGCGTTTCAGTCTGCCGAAAGGTCATTGTCTGGTCGGACATTTACATTTTCTGTTTGACCTGTGCGTACATCCAGATTGGTCAGGAAGCAGTCGGTGAATACTTTGCCCCGAGCCCTACACGAGCCATTTAACCGAGTCAATATTTCGTGCCTTAGCCCTCCTTTTCAGCTCAGGCACAAAGTCACTGTTTTGAGCGCGATCCATTTGCGTATGTTCCATCCTGATGTCGTATGATGTGACTACGAGGATTGACAGTATTGCATAAGAATTAGTGTTGACCGCGTGTCTTCATAAACCCTTCAATTGTTTACTTTCTTTGCGTCACTCTTATAGAACTATCACGGGTGTCCATATGTGTGTCAAAAGTTATTAAGACTTCAAGGCCAAAATAGTATCTCATTCGAGTTTTATTCCATTTTCGACCTGCTTAACAGCTTACTTGTCTCCTTATGCCTGTGTCTGCTGCTTTTGTATGACCACACGTTCTGTTTGTCGGGAGGTCTTAAGAATTCCGTTGAGAATCTCACGATTTCTTGTGAGTTTACCAGCAAAACACCAAATCTGTGTCTGGGGTGTTAGCATTCAAATTTTGTCTTATCTGCCATTTATGTTTCACAATTATCGCTAGAGCACATGTGGAAGTCTGCGTTTACCCGTACTTGACACTAGTTGACGCTGTGTAACCTTGGCAAATCTGATACAGGGTTGAAAGACTTTTCTGTTCAGCACGCTTTCAGGTTTTACTTAGTTTTGTCAGTCGATTTTTGTATAAGCACACTGAATAGGTGAACTGTAAGCGCAAATTGATTGACCTCTTATCGTTCTAATTGGTCTCATTGCTGCTAGCTTGTACTGCAAAATCTGTCACATTGGTCGACGCACTACATGAATTTACCTCATGTTTAATGGTATTTTGGACTGGATATCTAGTGAGCACCGTCCGTTGTTTGAGACTATACACTAGTATTGCTTATTGAGTAATAATTGTCGTGTTGTCTAGCGAGTTGGTTCCGAGCGCAACCGTATGTCGCAGACAATCAGGATTCTTAGCGCTAAATTTCTAATAGTTCATTTCCGCTCCGTTTACTACTCCACTTTTACATCCAGTCCACATTTTCCACGTCTGTTTGAATGCTACTAAAACGTTATTGTGATTTAGAACGCCCCACAAATTTACTACCGAGGTTGTGTAGTTCTAGCCTGGTTTTGAGTCGAACTTCCTGATGTTTCACGTCCTCTTTTCAAGCCCACTTAGGCTCACATGCTTTTGGCAGCGTTCACCCTTTCCATGTCCTTGACGTGTCAGCTGATCTGTTGGGTGCATCTGAAGTCACCATACGAAAATCAGGTGACTTTTCTTCAAGTGCTCCATTTCAGTATCGTTCATTTTGTTCACCTATCTACACCTTTTAATTCTTGCTTGTGTGAGGCTTTGTTTATCCTATTACCCGACTATTTTTACCGGGCGATTTTTTAACTGTTGACGATCTTTCGGATGAGTAACGTACAGTAATACTTCAGTGTGACGACTCTGTCACACTTCTCACTGCAGTTTCTGGTCTCTAGAAAAATCGACTTTTTAACAAGTGGATTTGGAGGATTTGAGGTATTTGGTGTTGACTACGTTTAACGCATATCGTTAGCTTGTTGAAGCTATTTCCCCAATCAACCCGCTTGAAAGTACAGTCACAGGGACGTCGATTACCTATAATTCCTCCTACGTATTTATGTCGCAGTTGAGGATTTGAGCGATTCCACTCGGAATCCGACTCAGTGATCTGTGAGACACCAAGTTGAGTTTCGTGGCTAAATCAGAAAGCCAATCATTCTCCAAGCAACATATTACTGGGGATTAGTCTGGCGTGTGAGTCCAGTGGTAAGCTAGCAGGTGCCTGTTGCTTTATTGTTGCTGTCTGCACAATTCATCTTGATCCAAATAATGCTCAGAAGTTGTACGTGAGTTTTAATCGATACCACACACCGCATGGTTCCAGTGTGTACAGATTCTTCGATATTACCGAAGGGTATATGAGTAGTGTGATTTGTTGACGGAAGTCTCCATTGATAATAATTCTATGGTTCACAGTTTACCAATGAGTCATTTATCAGTAAGTTTATGAACACGGTGCCTATGGTGACTCAGGGATGTGACATAATTTTCACTTTCCGACGACCTGTTGTAGTTCTATTCCGTATGTCAGTCGTCGCAGTCTGCCTGCCAACATCATGCGTGGTGCTCTTTTCATTGCTCCTGACGGTCGTAGAAATATCCTTCAACTTTGGTTGGTTTTCATGAAGTTTGGCGTTTTTGATCGGATGTGGTAGTGTAAATGTTGTAGTAGGGCACACAATTTCAACGGATGCGAATGTTCCGTGGATCTTCTGAGTTAAACTTGTTCTAGTGAGTTCAGAACACCTACATCCACTTTTAGACATCCGGCGTAACAATTCGTGGAAGAGATTCAAAACAGCAATCTTTTTGTATGCCGAAAATTATCAAGTATAATACAAAAATCATGCTGAAAATGCGAATGTTTCCACTTGACACCAATAGTGGTTCGCGTTTTATGTACTCACAAAGCGCTTGAGCGACTGCACAGTGCAGTCTAGTAGTTGTGTGGACGTTAGTCTACTTTTGAAAACCTCAGTTTTAAACATACCTTTTTGAGCGCGGAATGTTGACAAATCCCAATGACGTATTTGATTGGTGTTGTGCAGCCTTAGATCTGTGATTCTGCCTCGCCCACTTGATAGAGCATTGTGTTGGGTCGATAAAATGTTTCGACGCGACCGAACACACAGTGACTTAAGACAAGGTAGCCTATACAGATCTTTAGTTAAGTCATACTGGACTCGTTCATATAACTGCCGTATAGTCTGTGCCACAGGGGCATACGAAACAATAAACACAACATGACTATCTTTTTGTTGAGAATATAAAACGAATGGAAAAGTGGGTTGCTTTGCGTTAACAATGGGGTGATACATCGCCTGTTTGTTCTCTTTTGCTTTATGCGCTGTCCGGTTTATTTATTGCTTACGGGACAAACCACGTGGGCCGAGCAATACTACGGATGGCCGATCGCATTCAAGGGCATCGTCCCATATGGCTCACTCGAGAATGCATGCTCGTTTCCAACCGCTGTGCAGTTGGTTGATTCAAATCATTCACTTAGCTCATCTGACCCATTCAGGCCTTTCTATCAAGTCAGGAGGGCGCAGTCAAACCAAATCAGTTGCTTATTCTGGCCATGACAGTTGTCATTGTAGGCCACTCATTTTATGTACCTAATTACATGAAATTCAGATTATGCTACGGTCGAATGCTAAAAATTTCGTTTTGACTCCCCGGCGGGTTGAAGAGGACATAATACACATCCATCGTATTTCACGTGAGCGTGAGCAACGGCCAGAAACAAAGTGAAGTTCTCTACAGAAATATATTTGAGTCATCTCCAGGTTCTTTTAGAATAAGTTAGAAGCAAATTCTGCAAACAATTACATGAAGTATGCGAGGTTTATATATTGGTGAGTGGGACAAATGGATCGGTAAATGTCTCACAGGATGGAGTACATCACGATCCAACGGGGTACGCGAGGGTCTTAGTGTGTGGGGAGTTGTACATTGGCCAGCCACAGCTGGCAGCGTCAATTGTTTCATACTTGATTTGGTTTCAAGGGGTTTTGGATTGGATGATCGAGAAAGGTGAAGGGTCAGCACGAGGTGATTTTGTGCACACATTCATGAATCAAAGAATTTGATGATGGCTTCGGTCGTTAATAACACTTGCACTTTGGCCAATTTGGAGTGGGCTTGGTGGACGTGGTAAATAATTGGGAATACTGCGTCCGGTTTAATCCGACGGCAATGTCAATCATTTGAAGTTCGATTGCGCTTAAAGTGGGCTAATTGGAACCATAGAAAAGCCATTTCGGGAGGTGATCACGAATTTTATCCGATAGCCGCCATATGGTTCCAACGTAACCCACTTGACAACAACAGATTAGAGGTGAACACATTTTCATTGAATGTTTGTCGAATATACTACACTTCATCCTATAGAGTTTCCGGTGTGCACATCATTCGTATTGTCCACTAGGCAACGTAACAAATTTCTTTTGTACTTTGATGGACCGAAACTGAAAATGTGAGCATTGACCCGTCGACTTCTATGAGTTAATCCATCCACTCGACGAAGCTACGCAACTTCTAAGAATGATAGTCTGTCACGTTACCGTAATTCGGTGGTGAATGCTATCGGGATGTGCTTTATTGAAGCCAGCTAATGGCCTGGGAGTCATCGCCGTTTGAATGAAAACAAAATATCATCCATACGATGCCTAAAGAATTTGCGTTTAGTGACGATCTGTTGGACTTCAGTGCTCTCCAGCTTGGCCGTAAATATATCTGCGAATAGCAGGCCTCAAAATGAACCCAATGCTGCTCCACCATTTTGCCTGCAGAGTTATCGTTTAAACTGAAGTTGAACATGAGGGAAAAAGAGCTGATAATTCTTTCGTTTTTCCCGCGTTGATTCCAATGGTATTTTGGTTATCCTTTGTAAAGATACAGAGATATACAACAGCTCCTTTCGCTGGTGCGTTACTGAGTATAGAAATCAAAGGGAAAATTTTTGTCCTTCCTGATATCCACCGAGTCTACACTGCGAACTGTCCCTAAGGTTAGAAGGAGCCAGTCATGTGTTGATCTGTTGCGTTATCTCCACTAGTCATCGAGCTAAGCGATGATGTGCCGAATCCTGCGTGTCCAGGAATGGTATTAACTTTTCATGAACCTTCAAAGGGTAATCCAAACGCGATAGGATCATTCCCGTAGGTCTGGTACAATCGAACGTTCGCTCATAGTGCTTCGTTTATAAGAGTAATTTGAACGACACTCTATCCATTGCTACTTTATTTTCGTTATTTTACCTGCTTCCTGTAACTTCAAGATATTTAAAGGAGTCGACGACGTTTTGACAAAGTACTATTTTTTTCACGCAAAACTATTCTCGCTCCTTTATCAGTTTCGTGATTAGAATTTTCTGGTTGGTTTGCGTCCGTGTATCCTGCCACTTCAGTAAATTGCAGTTCGATACATTATCATTGGGATAATTACTGTGTGCCTCCCCAACGGTAGAATTACAGTGTCTAGTATTAAGTTCTTGCGTTCGGATAGGTCCACCTAATTACACATGCAGCCCTGCAGCCTGAACTTCAGTACCCAAACGGTTAGAATTGGATTTCGGATCGCAAGATTTTGGGCCTAGTGATGGCGCTCCCAACATTTTGCGATCCAACGTTACGGACATACTATTGCGATTGCATCGTTCTGGTCCAGTTGGAAAGTCAGCTTGCGATTTGTTTGAATTCATACCACACTGCAACTTGTCCTTCTCTTTATAATGCCTGCTTTCACACCTCCCTCTGTACCTATTGTTTGAACGATCTCTTGTGTCCACCTTGGGTGGCATCTCACACTTGACCAAACACTGGGACTGAATACGCGTTAATTTATCGATTTTCAATAACCGCGAATCTGTTTCATGTATGGCATTGAAGGGATTTGTAGGTGGGTGTTACTTTGCACTGGTGCAAAATACTCCAATAAGGCCTCGGGCATTCTTCACTGTTAGCGTAATTAGTGAACAATCTCGCAACAGCCCTTGCTTTTCCGATTCTCGTGCCAAACCTAACATGTTAAGTTGCATAATCAGCGTTGGGTATTGGATTAGTTCCAATAGTCTATGGGTTGCCATAGAATTCGTAGGAAGTCAATGTTGCAAACAGCTGTTTTAGGTCATTTTCATCACTCACTCCAGGTCGGTCAGAGTGCGCCTGTTACCAACAGTGGAAGGCTTTACCATCAGATTTTTTATCCACAGTCGCGTGCGCGAAAGCAGTTCTTACTTACCCTTCACCTTCTCTGGCTGTTCATCCCAAAATTACTCGAAACCCACCTGGACATGAACCAGTTGATCCTGCCAACTGATCCATGGTTCACGCACACACCAACACCACCGCATGCCCCAATTACATCGTGATATGCCCCATCCTGTGGCATTTACTGATTCATGTGACTCGTTTTATTGATCCGTGTGTAAATTGCGTATATTTCGTGTACTTTTAGAAGGCTGGTGAGAGTGACTGAAAATAGCACTTGGTTCTCGCGCACAATCGAGATTTTTATACACTTGCTCCTAAGAAAAAACACTTGTTAGTTATAACAATTTTTGCATCATTTACCTGCAATGAAGAAAAATACCGACCAGATCCATGGTGGAGGCACTATTGGGACTTGAGATGGGGGTGTTCTATTCGAGATGATACAGTATGCTAACCATGGTGGATCAGACTCAGCTTGATTATACATTGACCTCAAACCAAATGGATAAAGTGCATGAAACTAGCCGTGAGTGATCTTCGCACGTCGTTATAGTAATCAAATGTCTGAACTACACGTGACTGTGAACCTTGTGCAGGGTTTATTTAACAATACTGTTGTCTGTACTGCGCAGAGCTAAAGCTCACCAAATGACCACCAGAACATTTGAGTTGTGCTCTTCGATCACGGCCTCTTGAAAATGCGTACTTCGAGAACATCGTAGACCTTGAATGCCTGAAATTGTTGACTCAACTGACGCAACTGTAATATGAACTGAAGCCTCTCACACGGGAAAACAGGAAGACGCGAAACACGTTCGACAGATCCTTGAGGATATTTAATACGGCGAACTAGTTGAACTGCGTTCCTTAAACTACGACCTTCATGGTTTCTTCAAGTAAGTCGTCAGTTCTGCGTAAACAGTGGTTGCGATACCATTCTACTAGTCAAGAGATCCTAAGGTTGACACCCCTATTTGGCTGCATAAACGACCGGTGAGCATCGGAATTTATGGTCCTGACAATGCTCACCCATCACGACTTCCCTCTTCTAATTTATCTCACATGTTTAGTGCCTCCCATGTGTCTTCGGACGGTAATTTTTTTCTAAGGCCAAGATAACTGGTAAACATTGGTGCCCTCAGTGTCACACCATCCGACAAGTCGGTCGGCAAATTGCTCTGGCAGGTACTGTCTCAAGTCTGTAGCTTGATGCGTATTGTATTTCGTAGAGGCGGGTCTACGATTCTAGCACCGTTATCCACTTGAGCTCACTCCTAGCTAAATATTGATCCAAGCGCGTCTCCTAGAGTTTCTGGTGACGCTGAAGCTGAACCTCGTAGACAAGCTGGAGTGGGAATCGCACTGAATTCCAGAGAAAAACAAACAAAAACAAAACATATGTTAAAGTTTGTCGACACAAATCAGAAAAGCATCGTGTAGTCATTGTACCAGCCTATGCTCCAACGGTCAGCGGTTCAGATGCTACCAAAGATGCCTTCTATGATGCCCTCGTTGGCCTTCTGAGGCAGACTAAACACTCAGAGATCATCACACTAGTGGGCGATTCGAATGCTGAGGTGGGAGGTGTATTTAGTGATCGGACACTACGCGCTGACACTAGCGAAAGACTGCTGCAGCTGTTGATCCCTTGGTCTCCATATTTCGTGCGTCGTATTCCAACGCGGGAGGGGACATTGTGTTACATGAGGTCCTCCATGTGCTCAACCGTGGACATAACTCGATCACGTAGCCCTCGGCTTCGTTCTGGCGCCAGGTTGACCGGCGTGGAGTATGCGGACGACATTGTCTTACTAAGCCCATTTGCCAACGACACGTAAACCATGCTGAACAAGGTGAGTGACCGGACTGGTTTGCGTGGAATGCGTTTCGAACCTTTAACATACAAAGTGCTGCGTCAAGACTGAGACATTCCCACTCCTACCTTTTCTATTACAAGCAGTCCGCTTGAAGTTGTGGACAGTTTCTCATAATTGGATAGCACTATCTTATCAGCTTGCAATATTGCTGATGGGATATCACCAAGAATAACAAAGACCGTCGTTGCTTTTGCCAAACTGCGTCATCTATGGTGCCGAAAAGATGTTCAGTTGTTGCTGAGAGGGATTATGAGAAATCGTTATTTTACAGACTGTTATAAGCTCGGAAACTGCCGGTATGGGCATTCTCATTTGGGCTATGGGTTTCATCACAATTTCAACAACGCCGTATGTTTATATATATATAT
>QNGE01003003.1:0-23655 GCA_008508345.1 Paragonimus westermani | reverse complement strand
TTCAGATTCGAAGTGTTTCATTACGGCGTCAGCAAGCAATCCTGATATAGGTGAGCCCATTGGTGTGCCTCTCTTCTGCAAGTAGACCCGACCGTCAAATTGTAGGTAAGTCTCCATACAGAGCTCCACTAATTGAATTAATTCCTTTGGAGAGAGATTCGTTCTACTGCGGAGGCTGTCGTCCTTAGTTATAAGGTGCTTCATACTTTCTATCGCAAGTTCCTTCGGTATGTTAGTGAAAAGTGACGTCACATCGAAGGAAACCAACGCATCATCTTCCAATTCTAGGCCATTTATCTGTCTCACTAAATCTGCTGAGCTGTTTGCATCGTGGTTGTCGTGAGGTAAACACGGTCGGAGAATACGAAAGAGGAATTTCGCCAATTGGTAGTTTAGGGCCGTCCTGGATGCAGCGATTGGTCTCACTGGTATTTGATCCTTGTGGACCTCTGGTAGCCCGTATAATCGTAACACTGGCCCCTCAATTGGTCTAAGGTGTTTAGCCTGTTCCTCTGTGAGTGATTTCTTTTTCTTGAGAGCTGTCACCGTTTTGGTGATTCGAGTCCTCAGACTTTTCTTCGGTTCCCCTGTGACATGCTTGTACGTTGTGGAGTCTTTTAGGATATATATATATATATAAGTCGTAAATGCGCTGAGTTCTGTTTCGCTCTCACCATTTGTTGTTAATATAAGTAGGCAATTGACTACGCCGTTTTATTTTGCTTTGTTAAGGACTTGGTACATTTTCGTATGCTTGCAACAGTTCATGTAAGTCGATTACATTCGCGTACGACATTCACGACAGTGTATTATACGCAGACAGTTCTAGTTCAATTGACGATCGTTCGTACCACCTGTGAGCCCACAAACTACGCGTTTCGGCCATGAGATGTACGGCGTCTGAACAACTAATAGAGAACCTTTAGCACTGAAAATAGCCCCACACTCATTTTATTACAAGATGTGTTTATGCAAATGTTGATCAAGACAAAAAACATTTCTGTTATTTACAAAATCGTAGCTACCTTCCGCCTCTATATGGCTCCACGTGGACTGGATGATGCCACATAAGAATCTAACTGGACGTGAACTGTGTGTTCAGGGACCGACGTCGAGAGAATCGTGAATGGGTTCATATTCTTTCATCCTAAACACAAACGATGAACATATGTTATGCAGTGAGTAGATTAAACGCATGAACAACGTGAGATAAGTTTCGTGTTTAACCACAGTTTCTCATCTTTTCAGCTTCGTCAGGTACACTGGTAAATGTGACTGAATTATTGCACTGGATCCACGTGCGATTTGTATACAGCCAATCCGGTCACTATGAGTATAACCTTCCAAACAGGTGGGCTGTTTCACCTGTAGTCTTATCCGTTGATGATATACTGTAGCATTTCTAGGTTTAATTTTTGGCATGCTTGTCGAAATTCCACTTTTTAAACAAACACAACTAGATCTGTCTTGTCTGTCCACTACTATATTGCATACCCCATGTCACCTGGCCAGTGATGCATGTCGAAGTGGGTTGCATCGGCCCAGACACTCTTTTCAGTATCTTTCACCTGATATTGGCGTAAATGATGGTTCCAAAGACTGCTTTTTAACAATTTGCGCACAACGGTAGCTGTTTCGAACATACCCACTTCAAGCGCAAAATGTTACGACTAAGAATATACGATGCGGCTAATTTCACCAGGCTTATGCCATCTGGAACTCATCAATACTACTCGATTTGTTTCGACTCCCAAAACGAACACGCTCATTTTTGAACGATGGCTAGTGTAGATAATTCAAAATAGTGACTGTCAGCCAAATTAGTCGAACTGAACAATCGCATGCACTTGCATACACGTGTGAGACTCAATCGTATGAGTATCTGGATAGCCGACATGTTTCCTACACCATTTTTGGCGAATGACTCAATATAACTGACCGTGGCATTAATGGTTCAATTGTGAACACTAGATAAGTTGAGTTACGCGGATTACGCTCTCCTTCGTACCTCTCTATCAGTGAATAGTTCTTACTGAGTGTTCGTGGATGAACATTTGAAAGAATGTTTAGAAGCTATGAATCTCACGTCTGTCGATATTATTGAGCCCGCTGTTTTGTTAACTCGGTTAGTGCAGTCATACATTTGCCACAGCTGCCAAGTTGTTCATTGCGAATGATAGCTTTGTTTGCTCCACTACTGAAGGCTGACGGTTGAGTTTACTATTGTTTGTTGCGTCAAAAATAGTGTATGTCACACGTCAGCAAAAAGTGCCCCACCTTCGGTACCATACGACGAATGCTATCTGGTGTAGCGTAAGGCGTGTGATAATCTGGTACATCATGACACCTTACTTTTATATCTTGCAGGTCATACAGAACGTGAAACTATCCTGGTATTCCAATGATTTGCCGTGGTGGTCGATTCCAGTTTTGCTCATCAACTTTCACGCTGCGTCGACTCTTCAAATCGGATACACAGCTTGATGTGTTCTTTGTTTGGGTGATTTTGCAAATTTATCAAGCACAGTTGGTGGCCAGCGTTATGCATTATTGTCATGTTTGTTCACTCGAATTTGTGCCATTCTGCCTTGACAATTCAAGGCATACCAACCATTGACTGACCACCATTCAAACATCTTGTTAATTAAGCTGAGACTAGCAGTGTTATAATGCTAGTTGGAGAAGACCATTACACATAGCTAGGCACGCACACTCGTCGAAGTGCATGTTTTTACGGTATATGGTTATAGGTCCCTGGGGGCGAATATTATGGGAGGCGCAGACAAGCGCAATAGCCAATCCAGTTAACAAACGCAACCCAACTGACTGTGATGTTGAGGTAGAGACAACTTGTTCATATGAGACCGGATTTCACGAGAAGCTGGCTATCAGCCGAAGTTATATATCGCCACCATCATGTGACAAAATCATTTATACTGAACATTACTGAGAAGACTTTGTTTGGTAGTGGTTAAATGACTTGTTTGTTTTACGTTCGTACAGACCGAATAGTCTACCGATTGCGACAGCGATTGTGTGTAGGGATTTTCGGACTTATTCCGTCGTGCAAAACGCAGACTAGCAAAAGCTTACAAGAAACGCTCGAACAAATGTCTGGTTAAATCAGGAAATCTCTATACCTCCTCGAAACAAACAGGTCACTTTGAAGTAAGTCATCTTACTGGGCTGGGTCATCTAGCATGAAGTTTTAACTTGACGTATTTTTACCTCCCGGACCAACCTGTGGTGAATAATTATGCCAATATTTTCTGGCCAGGCCTGATAGCCAAGTCGTCTTGTTATCTGGTCTGGAGGGCTGCATGGAATTCAAGATCACGGTCAGCATCTTTTCTTAGACATTATCATACCTGGTAATTCACATTGTCTTCGGTCTCTGTTGGTATCAGTTATCCGGTGACTAAATCCCTCTTGAATAGGTCTCCAGTGCATGTTTGTACTGCCAACCACATACTTACGTTATGAGACGGAGCTCAGCCTACATCGTTCTAATCGCATTTATTTTCATATTGCACGTAGCATTTGTTGTTTACTTTTCAAGTTGTTAATTTGTGCTCAGCGGTTCAGTGGTTTTGTAGTTTGATCACAGTCAGACTTCCGGCATGTATCGGAGCATGCATCGGAGCAACTAGACAACCCAGGTGTTTCTGTCATCTGCGCCCAGATGCAGCTTTCCGTATTCGGAAGACTGTAAATTCGGGTAGTGTGGGAGAATCTATCGATGGAAAAATTTGTTTCATTATATCCATCGTTAACCTCATCGTTCACACAGTTTGAATCATTCCGGTCAGCACGAACTCACCTCCAATATTTCATACTGTATTCACTTTTGAGACCATGACAGACTAACCACAATTGAATTGTCAAGTCCGAATCAGGTTTGCCCGTCCTCACCAGGTATACACTAGGGTACTTGCCAGCATTTTCTGAGGTCAGAACTGGCATAGATTTATAGATTTGTAGATTGTGGAGAGAGAGAGCTTTGCTTGTATGTTCATATCTGTGCATTTGGCTATGTAATGCAACCTGAATGCAACCGTACTGTGAGCACATTTCATTTTACTTTGTGCGATCAAATGTAGTTGATGATAGATCAGAATATATGCTTCATGCTTAGAATAATAGACGAGTAATTGACGTGAATGTTGGATTCATAATGTCAAACCGTGTACACGAGTTTCACAAACACGGTGGGATGGTGTGCAGCATAAAATCCGTTAGATATCTGTGAGCAATCGTGTAAACGAAATTATTTGTGTCCGGTCCTTGTGCAATCAGGTGCGGTGATTGTAAGTGAATGTATCAAACGAATTGTGTTTGTATGCATTGTTAACAATTCGATATGTTATTTCGCTAAAATACAATTTTTGTCAATTGCCGATTTGTTTTGATTACTGTTTCGAATGTGGGATAATAGCTTCGAATTCAAATTTGTTTGATATATATTCTAGGATTTTTGTACAGCTACGACTGACCTGACGTTACAGTCTTTACAACAGAATATTCACGCGAGGCCAGGTTCGTCAGGCATTGCTACAAATGCGTTGAAGGACAGTGATTGGCCAGTCCACTTCCGTTTCATTGGACTTTTTCACCATAAGAACCATCTTTACACCTACTAAACCGGGAATCCAAAACTGACAAGCGGTTATCATCCTCAATTGACGTAGTGTATTTTATTTGAAGATGTAATCTGTCATCATGCGTACACACAGATTCAGTTTAGCCGCTTGCTTTTGAAACTACGGATGTGTCATCCTTGCACACATTTTGTAAATATCCAAGACAATTGGGCAGGGGTACATGCCCTATGGTCTTGCTGTTCTACCGGTTAATCTAGCATCAATGTTTGATAGAATTTTGAGGATTTAGATTACATCAGATTGGTCGCAGTCATTACATTTAAAAAAGCCTTTCTTTTCGAAATGGACTAGCCGAACGTCCTGTTTGAGTGTGAGGGCTTGGATCCACTTTAGGTGATGTTAAATTAGAAACATGGCTTCAGTCTGCCTGTCTGACACTGGCAGGGCTGTCGTACCACCAGTTTCAGATCTCGACGACCGATAAATATAACCCTTTCAATAAACTGAACTGAAACGCTTCTGGTACTGAGTCAGGTGAAGATCACTGGATTAGATTCAGAGGACGCGGTTCAGCTGGCAATAATTGACAAGGTAAGTCGGTTGCAGAAAAATGAACAGTTTGTTACTTCAGTGAACGTGCACTTCGTGTTCCCAGGTAATATCTAACAGACGATGAATTGTGAAATGTTGTCCTCGTTACCATATACAATCCGGCCAAATTGAATGGTCACTTTCTGATTTCGTCAATTGTTTCCACACTGGAGAATATGCTACTGCCTGATTACGAAACGAATGATATATTAATTATGTCCACTTTACATGAAGGTTGTCTATGTAACTAACCAGTTTGTTCTAGCAGTACACGTATCCGTGAGCGTGGAAAACAAATATATCTCGTCCTGAGTAGAATTCATCCACACATTATGTATACATCGCTTCTCCCAAAAGACGGCACTATGGAAATTAATGTGACCACTCCACACATAATTATCTGTATGGCAACATACTGACCAACATCCGATTGGCTCTCGTGTGTTTATCCCTGCCGCTTCGAAAACTGGCTTCTAACACACCGATGGTTAGCTCTTTACGCCAGGTATCCTTCGACTCTGTTGCCACTGATTCCGCACTCACGAATCTGTGCACAGTATTCCCCCTTCACAGTTGCTCACACGATTGTTATGAAGGATTTCGCAACACCCACTCAGGTTCTAACCAATGACAGACACGAGAGATTCTAAACCCGAACAGCTACCTGTGATTCAGTCTTTAGTTGTTCGTTCTGCATATAGCTAATTGGTCAGATTACCTGTCGGGTTAGCGAGAACATTTCCAGAAGAGTATGCTCGAAAGGACTGGGTCCTATGTCGAACAGGACTCACATGGACGGGTTCTCTTTTCGAATTTTATTCGATCTGCGTTGTTTCACGCCACAATTTATCGCGAAGATTTCTGCTTGGCAATTTTCGTACACGTACTCAAAGCAGGTTTCAGGTTAACAACCTTAATCACGTGTATAGTCGTCGTCCATATGATATAAATTCGTGAATTGCTCATTTTTTTCTCAGGGAATGACTACTTATTGCAGACAGATATGAAACATTCGTATGTTGCCAAACAATGGATTTATCTGAAAAAACAAAGATATCTAGGCTAATCGGACAGAAACATAGATGTCCAGCGATGGTTTCCCTCGAGTGCTCATAGCGGATTTCTGCTAGCACAGCTCACACAGTATTTTAACTAGGTAGCATCTACTGATATGATGAGAAGAAGACACAAGTATTCATGTGAACATTTTCTTCCTCCGGTTAGTTATGAAAGTCGGAATAATTAGTTTTAAATTGCAGTGCATGGCTGGTACCGTGGTCAAACCACTGGCGTCACAATCCGTCCGAAGTTCATGTACAGTTCAAGTGACAACAGAACATGTCCTGTAACGGTAGGTTGAGTAGACAATGCTGTTTGGTCGTCAAAGTATGGTCGTCAGCTTGCTCAGCGCGTCACATATTGTGGGATCCTGAAATGGGAGGAACGCACGAAATGAATGTGGAATTGGTTGGACACAGTGATAACCGTGGTCTTAGTCACTGCCGGTTAGATGGCTGCACGGCAGTTATGTTCAAATTAATTATGCAACCGACAATGCGGTTTCTAACACAAGGCATTATCTTAAATTTTTGTGTGGAAAAGATTAGCAGTTATCTTTGTTCTTCAGAATTTGGCTGTTTTTTAATCAAACTAGACACTTTCATCACCCTGCTTTGTTTTAAATCGACATCTAGCATTCTGGAGTAAGGTCAAATCCAAGAGGTACCATAACTCACGTCTTTACATGCTTCAAGAAATTCGTCCTGTGTGATTACTCCATCTTGATTCAAATCGAGTCGCTGAAAGCAACGACATAAAATATTCGTCTACATCAAGTGCGTCGGAGTATATACAGATGTATAGTATATGTGTTTGCTAAAAGTGGAAGGCGGTATAAACTAGGACATAAATCGGTTTACGTTGCACAACTGTGTGCAACGTTGAAGTACTCCCGAGCAAAAATGTCACAGATATCCGTCGTTGATGTAAGCTAGTGTGGCTATTCCACCAGCGAGTTTTACTTCCTTATTATCGCAGAGTTTTCTATCTCTTTGGATAGCGTTAACTCAGCTAACGCGTGTTCAGGTTCATGAAAAGGTGTATGATACTACAGCCTTGATACAGTCAAGTGGCATTTATTTTTAAATAGGTTCGATCGGCTTGAGATGCAAAACTTAGTCGAAGGAGGTTGACCAAGTGTGAATCCCAGTCCATTTTGATATCGCTATATTGCCGCGAGGTCGGTCTAATCGCTGAATTATTAAAGTCTGACTCTAGAGTATAAGGATAATTTTCACACCAGCTTGTGTCTTTCACAGCAGTGAGGAATGTGGCTGAATTGTCTAACGCCACGCCGCTCAAACATGAAATCTCTCAAAAGAATAACTATACGAGGTAAGACGGTTATGTGAATTTCATGTGTTGTTCCTTTTGAGGTGGTGCTGTCTTGTCTTCCATATCACATTAACATTTGGAGAATTCTACGTAATGAAATGCCCATGTTCGATTGAACGAACAAGCCCAACGAAAGAGCCTGCTTGTGCTGTCGGGAAGCAATATTTTCTTTCCGAGAAAGTTTGCTATACTGTTATGATATTACACTGCATAAGTTCAAATACACATGTGGATCATACGCTCAGACGGGAGCGACTTCATGTCCAGCGCAAATCGTGAGCCATCGCTGCTATAAAGAATTCTTCTAAACCTGTTATTAAATCGGGGAGTTATTGCTTCCAAATGTACACTACTAGGGTTAGTGGGTATTTCTGTAGCAAGATGCGTGGAGGAGATACAAGAATACTATTATAATCGGCCTAACACCTCAAGTGAAAACGGGAGCGTGCAACCAATCACACACTCCAAACCACCGTCAAATCTCACCTAACATTGACAACAACGTGCAAATTCTGACAACCAATCGCTGTGAGGGACGTATCTAGTCATTTTGTTCAAAACAAATTTCCATTTGAACATACCTCTAAATTCTACTGTGCCAAATCTTACATTCCTTTTGTCACACTCGTTTGTTTGGAATTTTGTTTCTTTTGAACCCACATTTCATTCACTACTCCTATATTATTGCAGTAATTTCTGTTTGGTATGGTCTACCGGCTCCCAACGGTATTTTAATGCTATAAAACGTACGCAGTTTGACACGTCCCTCCGTGCGTGAGTGCAGGTCAGATATCACCGCGAACCGTGGGCAAGGCGGTAGATCAGCGTAGGGTGAAACTTCACATTTCGTTGAAAAGGCATGACAGAAAACCGGGGAGTTTCGGCTTTTCGGACCAACGTTGAAACGTGCGTTCCTACTTGTCTGAATCCATCATGTTTATCAGCATGCTTTTAGTTATTTGCCCCATTTTTGCACCCCAACAAAAAGTGAATTTGGTATTGCGTGCAGATGAAAACGTGATAACTAGCCAGATCCGTCATAAACAACATCCGTTTACTCCGATTTGACTTCTATGTGTGAGTACGTCCCGAAAACAATGCCCGCACTAAATTTTTCAAATTTGTTCACATATAAGGCATGCATTCCACTGATAACTGAAGGCTATCACATACCTGGTCAAGACTTGAGCTGAAACCGACAGAGTTAGTGTTTTCTTAACTTTTCTACTACCTTAATTAGTGTTTGCTGAAAGTAATGGTGGCAACTGAACAACGTTCAAGCAATTTTCACAACTCTATATGGTGGGCGATGTGCCGAGGTGTCATCATTGTGATGTTGTCAGACTGTCCAGATGTTTAAACTTTGGGGCAGTACATTCAATGGGTCAGTGCTCATGATTGTTAGCGGTAGGCGCTTGTGGATCAGAACGATAGTCGGAAATTTCTTGTGGCATTCGTCGCTGGTCTTGTTTATGATGTATTCGTTGAACATGCCAGACTTAGCTAGCGTCAAGTCAAGTTCATCTGTTCGACGCTGTTGTAGAATTTTCTTAGCTACCATGTTTGCCCACTGGCAGAAGTTCGGTGTGTAGTAAACACGTTTCAATCGGCGAAGGGCGTGTGTTAGTTACTTGTCATATGCACTGGCTCGTAGACTTGCAAACATCTCCGTCTCCGCGATTACAGGAGAAAGGATTTCATGTTAGCAGATGACCACGTTTAAGCGATGAAAGGTGAGCAATGATTTACAGGTTCTCTATGTTCATGTGCCACTTATGAAACAACAGCCAGTCATCTTGCTTCAAGTATGGTTCTCTTTATTCCGTTTGATGCACACGATTTTCAATGAGTGTTCTAGATTTTGCATGCCAATGTTCGTGAGGGGTACATTTCAAGGATGACTGTACAATACCCTACCTCAAAGCACGCACCCCCAATCGCAAGGTTAATGAGCTCCTTCTTGAAGTCCTACACAGCCTGTAAAGTTCACTTACCCGAAACACACGTCCCACATGATCGCTGGTCGTATTCTCATCGATCGGTGGCTCGGTGTTGCGACCGAGCAGATCGTAGATTGCATTGACCACTTTGAGCATTTCTCCCCGCGTGATCACCCCGTCATCATTCATGTCATACAAACGGAATATCCAGTTGAGTTTCTCTGTCTGACTGCCATGTGTCAATGATGAGAGCGACTGGATGAATTGCTTGAAACAGTTGAAGAAAACCCAGTGAGAACCACATTCAATAAGTGAAATATATGTGACTTCAGACTGACTTGCCTTCGTGCAAACACCTTAGGATTCGTAGTAAATGTCATTCATTTATCAGTAAGTCACCAGAGGTTTCATACTTATCATTTTTTTTCTGTACTGACCGTGGTTAATTATATGGTTCGTCTCGACAATTTTGGTGTTTGCAATATAATGTGAGAAGTGAGTTGTTCTGTGATGATTTGATGTAATACATCCTGCACTTTAAACCAGTCGGTTCATAATGCTTCAACAGAAGCATTTTTGGAACTGCGATCGTTAATAAATTTAATCTAAAGCCGTCACTACTAATTCCCGCTTGCCGTAAGTCAGTAACTCAACCACATCGTCAAATCCGACGATCCACTATATTTATCTGTGAGACTGAATTCATCTGTTATACAACAGTTTCAGCTTCAAGCGAAGATCAACCATTTCAACTTGGTTACTCCGAATTGACCTAAGACGTTATGAGATTGTACTTTTCAGTCTGCGTTACACAAAACATTAAAGAGGGGTACATTCAAAATATTCATAATTATGTTTCAGTCGCTTGAAACAAGCTGTGTGATTGACAACTCATGTCACAAAAATAAATAGGCTTATTACATTCAGGATCGAATAATTGTAGGTTGCCTCCTGTAATTCGACCGTAACGAGCCTACCGCATATTCTTGTGATACTCATTCTTGATGTCAAACAAATTTGACAGTGGTTTCATTTCGGAAGATTTCAGGGGACGAATTTGCGTCTTTCCATTTGATGCTGCTATTATATCGAACCAAACTGAGATTTCGTGAACTCATTTAAATCAAACCCACTAATGGATCATTTGAAATATTTCTCATTCAGAAAGTTGGAAGCAACTGAAATTACTGGATAGAGATATACTTGAGGAAGAACTCTCTATGTGACTAGAAGAATCCCATCTGGCCAATCAAAATCGTTGTGAAATAAGACAGGGTTTGTGCTCCTTTAAACTCAGTTGCCTAAATGTGTGTAGTGGTTTGCTGAATTAGAAATTCTGTACAAAACAAATGGCATTCACCGAAAGCGATGATATGAATTGCGTTTATTTAACTAGTGGATATCAGTAGGCAATTTCAATTGCGTTAATTTGAAAATTAGAAATATTCGGTTGCGGGTTTCAGATTCACATATACGTTTTAGAAACACGTTTCTGCTGGCGAATTTTGTAGACTCGCCTCCCGATTTTTTGCAGCTCATCAGGTATTGTTTCGGATATCTGTCGGAATACTGGAAACCTTTAAGTTTGTGTACGTAATCCAGATAATGCAGGCTGAATCGGTTTTGCTCGGTGAATGGGAATTTTTGCAACCGTTGTCCTTCTCACAACTTTATTTAAGAAAAATATGTGACAATTTCTGATTCGGTTACATTCTGATTACTTCCAATGGGGTGTGTTTCTGAGGACAGAAAGCGTCCAGGGATTTGGGGAGTAATTTTTCACTGCAGGACACATCTTCAACCAACCAGTGGTTGTTTGAATGCCGTTGTCCATGTCGCGCTATATTGCTCAAGTATTTCATATTGTCGCTGGTGTATTTCAGTGATTTTTCATAGATTGTTTAATAGTTTACGGCCGAATAAAATGAAACGAGTTTTTCCAATGACCAGTTGTCCATTTGGTTCACAACAATGAAATTGAACATGGCTTTACAAACAATGAAGTTTGATACAGAGTTTTAATAGTTTATCGATATGTAACTCCCATAACAGTCTAACTTCTTAAGTTTGACAATCCACTGGTTCATGGATCTTCCGGTCTTCACTTTGTCAATAACGTCAGCGGTATGAAGTACATTCAGCGTTCATTTAGACACACCCTTTCTGAAAAGATCGATGATTTTCTATTCAAACAAGACAATATTCGGTGTCTCACCTCGAATGTTAGCGAACCATTGTGTTCCCGATCAAATGAGCGAAAAACCAGTTGGGCGTACATGGTTGCATCTGTAAATTTAAAATATCCTCAAAGTGAGTGCAACAGAATCCCGGGACGAATTTCACACGTTCTTAACATCCTGTATAGTGGATTTAGATTCCACTGTTTACCGAACTACTTAGCGCGTTCCGACAATCCTAACTGTTTATAGCGGCTGGTTTACTTATTCTGTATGACACAGTTCTACCACCCTGTTCCCCAGGAACCTCATATCTGGAAGTACACAAAATTGAGGGTTTTGTCAACTGTTGTAACAGGAATTTTGTTTACGTAAATTAACAGCATTTTCTTTTTTGTTCAGTTAGATCATTTTAATCGTTTTTAAAGCTGGCAATTCTAATGAAACGGTCTAAAGTTGTTACGAACTTGTTAGATCGTACGGGCACCACGCCTGCGTAGAAATTGAGCTACCAGCGCACGAATGTATACAAATGATGACGCAAGTTTCTATTTACTGAACAGATGGGTTATTGGGGTATCAGTTACCATTCTTAGTTGGTGGGTTATTGTTTCGACTGCCATGTTGACTCTTAATCACAGCCCCTGGGTTTGGGCTTCCTGTGTACATGATGTTATTGAACTATAAAAGGATCAAAGCAGGTCCTACCGCATTAGTGATGTTCAATAAAACCCGCCGCTTGCTAAATTTGTGTCGTATCCTTTATGGGTTGTTGTGAATGCGTGCTATTTTTATTGTGATCATCATAGTACGATTGAAAATTATTTAAGTCCAGGTAATGTGGGCATGACTCATAATGCAACCTTACATCGGCCCCCATTAACTTATTGCTCATCAGTACTTACTCTTCTATCTCACTGTGAACTGGTCACAATGAAAAGCTGGTCAAAATTACCTTTGAAATGTCTGCAAACGTATTGATGTTGCCAGTGGTGTACGCGAATGGCATGAAGAATGTCCATTCAGAAAATCACCACAGAAGGTGTATGCATCAACAGTATCTCGAAAACAAGTACTCAGTTGCACAAGACAATAATCCCGGGACGCCACGGTTACAAATGTCAGATTCACGTTTGGAAAACCGTTTCCTATTGGAGTTCACTCTATTATCCTATTGTGTAGTTTTCCCCCGATTAGTTAACACCTAAATACGTGCCTCCGTCTGACTACTGGCCAGTAGTGTGATCCATCATCCCCACTACAATGGAACAAACTACTATCACTTTCCAGTTGAGTGTTAGATAGTACCTCATGCATTCTCGTATTGCATAACCTCCTTCATTAGAGTGTTGTATGGATTCACAACGTTATCGGGTTGAGAAGAAGCCAGCAATTTGCAATCATCTTGGCTTTCCTGATGACACTTCACACTTTCCTAGTTAAGCCACCGTCACTTTTCAGTTTAGCGGGACCTTTCTGTGGTCACTACATTCTTGTTAGCACTAATGAGTTCCGTTCATGCCACTGGAAGTGATGTTGTTCGCGTGAGTGATTAATTGTTGTAATTGCCGAGTTAACTATGGTTGTGGGGCTGGTGCTGATTACCAGAAAAATTGTTTTTAACAATAAACACTTTGCTGCCCGGCCTAATAAATCAAGGGGATAAAATAACTACATATTTCTCAATGATTTCAGGAGAATATTTCCAACTGGTAAATATATAGAAAGTGTTTTCCGAGCAGAATTTTGTTTGCCGGCTCTAAGCACTCCCGACAGATCTGAGAGAGAGGCAGAACAGGCGCATTTATTGATACGATTCAGATTGATTCATGTGGATGTGTACCGGCTGTCTTCAACGGTTATCCCGGTAAGTAAACTCTCTTATTCTAACTGCTAGCTAACACCAGATCACCGTCTAATGTAATTTCAGCGCTGTCTATCCACCATAGAAAGAGTGGCAGTGATTCAACTATGGAATCGAAATAATCATTTCGCAATCACTCAGATTTTATCGTCGATAATACTTATCTCTTGACCCTGTGACTATAAAACTTAGAACTCAACCAGTAATGCAAATATCAACATTCATGGTTGATTCCTGAACTGAGACATATTTTTCTAACAAAGCATATGTCAGCACACTTATCTGTTTAGTTCGCTTGTAAAAACCTTCAATATACAAGAGAGGGTTGTTACAATGAGTATCCTCGACGTCGTCATACAGTAACGGAAAAAGAGTAACACTGTGATGGAGACGGGAAAATTGCGTGCCCCTCTTAGTGTTGATTAACCTGTTGAATTCATTGCAAAGAAACAATGATTGCGGTAAAGATTTCTGTCTGCACACACTGGGAAGTTACCATTTCACGAATGATACTACCTTAAAGATCTGAATCAATCGTAACCTACTCGTCAAGAGGTGCTGTACACAGATATTCATCTTCTGATCGACGGACAAAACTCAGTTTGTATCTGAAGAAAGTGTGTCGAACACGAACACCACCAATGCGTTCTACTGTTTCACGTTTGTTAACGTTTCAAGTCTAGATTGAACTGATTGAAGTCTTTGTATCAATTAGCAACAAAGACCTAATGACTGGCCCAAGGCTGAAGGACGATGATAATTAACACACTCCAAAATCTACGTTCACAGGAAGTTCTTCAAAACATATTTCGTTTGCTTCGGTTACAAACTGAAAGTAGTAATTTGCACGTGCTGAGTGGTATGTGTAATTTGCCTATCTGGTTTACAGTGTAAATCCACTTTTCTATTCTTGTATAAGTAGGTTCCACTGCACTGTGCACTTGGTAATACCTAACTAGGCGGTTCTAAGATGTTGATCATCTCGCATAAAACATCCTACCTGTCTTCAAAAGTCTTGGGGAATTTCATGTTTGAAAAAACTCCATTTTAATGAAATAGACAACTCACCGCCTTGAGGAAAAAATTTGCAGTAAATATCCTTGAATATTTCTTCGTTTAGTGTCCCGGACGGACATTCCTAATTGTGGATTCAGATGAAAGTGAAAAAAAGCTTTTAAGAATTTGCTGATCCAGCAGACTAACAAATTTCGTTCGTCTGAATATAGAGAGCCCCAATCGTGATTGGGATGAGTGAAATAATTGAAGATTCAATATGGGATAATGGCGGAATCACTTCTGATTGCTGATTCACTTTTGATATGCTGACAACTCGTCAGTAGTCGTTTATCTATTGATTTGTGTTCACCATCTTTCAGTGCCAGCATATCCTTCTGTTAGCTTGAGGACCAGATATCTGACATAAAAGTTATTAATCACAATCCGTTGATACATGCGTTGAAATTCATTTCAAATACACCAGTCAAATGCATAATCTTTGGATACTAAGCTAAATGTCACAAACTAGACAATATTCACATGGCAGCGCCCATAACTAGTAGGGATCTTGACTAACAGTTAGTTTGACAATGATTGGGTTAGTCTGAACACAAGTGATGTGGACCAGCTTAGCTGAATCATACCAGCCAGGGAAGCAAAACGCTTCCATCGACCGTGACAGTAATGTGCATTTCAACCACACAATTTTTATTTTTATCATGCTACTCTAAAATAATAAGTAGCACACTGTGTAACCAGTAAAAATCACGACCTGGATAACGGACCGAAGAAAGGACATTTTCGCCGATACATAAATTTGGCAGGTTTTCCAATCTGACAATGGTATTTGCAATAAAGTTATCGACTGAACACGAGAGACAAGACAAACTGTGGTGGAGCTGGAACAAAAACTCATTTTAGAACCGCAGACAGTCCCTGAAAATTTTGTGATTACTCACGGTAACGCTGGAGTGGATGTTGCAGTGAGGATCTTGTGGGAACGCAGATTCCATCTAGGGTAATCAGCGTAGGACGTGTACTGAACTGTGAAAAGTAGTCGTGCAAGCTGAATCAGACTGTGGCTGCTATCGGTGAGGTTTCAGAGGATGGAAAGATTCTTACAGATTATTCTGTTATTGTTTCAGCGTGCACGCAAAAGTTGCATTACACAGCGTTCCCGACATAGTTGTTAGATTAAAGGAAACCCGACTTCACAGCTATAATTTACCTGTGAATGACAGCGAACACGTCATACGCTCATTTAAGAAAGTACGCATTGAAAACGTGACTTGACCTTGCCAAACACTTATAGTATGTTAGGACGTATCGACGAAAGCTGTGCACTTAGTTGAATCGTCCACCATTTGCAAACAGTTGGACACTTTTGAACTATACCAAAGTTGATAAAATCTGTTCCGATAGTTATTAATACGAATAAGCTCGATAAGAAAATTTTGCAAGGTGTGCGAACCAAATTGACTGACTAGTCCAAATCTAGAACGCAGTTATCAAGGAAGTTTTAAAGTCATAAACTAGTGTAAATCGGGTTTAATAAACAGTGCACTTCCGAGTTTTGTACAATGTGAACTCACCTTGAGGCAACCGTATTCATGAAAGAATGAGTTTTAACACATCCCATTTTCAGGGAAATCACGAATCCTGAAACCTCCTTACTTGGGATATTCTTTGCGGCTCAATTTGTAAAGTTGTGTAGCGTTTTGTACAGAATGTTCCACTTCACGCTTTCTATTGTTCACTCTTTTCGCACTTATCTAACTCACTTGTACACGCCTTGTTTAAACCAAGTTAATCAATTGATTCGATAATCAATCATTCAAAATCTACCTCCGAGGTCGTGAGCCGTGCGTTTTCTCTGCGTTCTGTGCGGCTCGTGTGCAGGTTTCGGGAGGGTTAAATACCAACGGAACCAACAATCTATCCCAGCAGAAATCTCTTAGGAGCAACAGTACGGATCGTATCCGTCGGATATTTCATTCAGTGTAGTGGAATTTCTAAACCAACGCACCTTCACTATTGTTTCCATCACACTTTGGCTCCGCGTTCATCCTCGAGTATTTTGACAGTGTTTGGGTCCACTACATAAGTTGGTGAGCCCGAAATTCTTGACATATTCTTCTTTGTACACATACATCCTTTTATTCGCTTCCGTTATATGTAAGCTCAGAACTCCCAATATTTTGCAATGATTCCTGATCTGGACACTAGTTTATTTCCCGAATACGCTATTAAGCTTAAATTTCCCGCATTTGGCATATCAAACCCCCGTGTTTGGTTCACTCAGGTGGAACCCTTTTTTCGATTTCGTAAGATTACTCCGCAATCCACCATGTTCTCTTATGTAGCCAAGCAGTTGCCCACAGATGTTGCGTCCGAAGTAATTGATATACTTGATCCCATGCCAAGTGAGTCCCCATACGATAAACTCAAAGCTGCTGTTTTAAAGCGTACCACGGTGTCAGATGAGGTCAAGCTCCAACAATTACTCTCCGGTGTCGAGTTGGGTGATCGCACCCCCTCTCAGTTGCTCTGTCACATGAGGTAGGTGATAACAGTATAGGTGGTTCCATCCTCAGGCAACTGTGGACCAAATGCCTCCCGATCAACACCTCAGTCATTTTGTCCGTACAGGACCCCGACACCCCGTTCGAAAAGTTAACAGAGACTGCGGACAAGTTCCACGAGTGTTTTTTCAAGCGTCTCATCAACAATGTGCATGAACCTTCTTCGAGTGCTGATACACAACAAGAAACGCTTGATAACCTCCAACTGCAGGTGTCTCAGTTAACACGCACTGTGAATAACTTGGCTGGACGCCTCACGAAGGGCCTCAAATTTTCGCACACGACCCCGCTCTTGCTTGTGACCTCGCATAGTTAAGCCGCAAATATCTTATATCTGTTACTACCACAGATGTTTCGGTGACAATGCCCGCAAATGCACACACCCATGTGCACATAGCAGTCCCGAACTAAGGGCAACATCAATCAGGAAAACGACCCGGCCATCCAGTAATAGCGATAGCTGCCGCTGGCCAGCCCACCAGTCACCTGTTTTATGTCCAACAGCACTCCACCGGACGTCGTTTCCTTATTGACAGCGTTATACCCTCAGGTAAAATCACACGCGATCTCAAACCTTCGGAGTACATCCTTCAGGCGGCCAACAATGTCAAAATCGTGCCTACGGTCAGCATCTCTCGATGGTCGACCTTGGACTGCGTCGAAGTTTCCCTTGGTTTTTCATCATCGCCGACGTTCAACACCCAATTACCGGCATCGATTTTCTCACCAAGTACGGTTTGGCTGTTGATCTCAGCCGCCGGAAACTCGTTGACAGCACCACTACTTTGTGCGTTCAAAGTGAATCCACCACCATCAACTCGATCGGACTTCGAACGGCTTTACCGGAAGTCAACTAGTATAGTCTTGCTGAGACAGTTCCCAAGAATCTATCAACCTACACCTAATACCACGACATCAGGACATGATGTTTCACACCACATCATCACCAAGGGACCACCCAGCTTCGCACATCCGCGTCGACAGCCTTCGGAAAAGCTGAAGATCGCCAAAGCGGAATTTGCGGAAATGCTACGTTAAGGAATCATCCGTTCTTCAAACAGCCCATAGTCATCGCCTTCGCACATGGTCCCCAAGAAGACTGCAGGAGACTGGAGACCATGCGGTGACTATCGAGCACTGAACGGCACCACCTTGCCGGACTATTATCCGATTCCGCATATTCATGACTTTTCTATTGGCCTTTCCGGGAAAGAGATCTTTTCCAAAATAGATCTTATCAAGGCGTATCATCACATTTCTGTGCCCCCCGATGACATCGCTAAAACAGCGATCACAACCCTATTCGGCTGATTCGAATTTTTTCGTATGACTTTTGGCCTCCGCACCGCTGCCCAAACATTTCTACGTTTCATGGACCAAGTTTTACACGGGCTAGGCTTTGTGTTTATCTACATTGACGACATACTTGTTCCCAGCAACAATACGCAGAAGCACCTATATCACCTGAAGTCTGTCTTTGAACGTTTAACTCACCATGGCGTCCCCATCAACACAACCAAATGCGTCTTCGGTGCTTCCTCCATCGACTTTCTCGGTCATCGCATCGACAAAGACGGTATCAGGCCATTGCTGGAGAAAACCAACGCAATTTCGGATTATCCGTTGTCTCAGTTTATCAAGAACCTCCGTCGATTTCTTGATTTTGTTAATTATCGTTGTCGCTTCATCCCCAATTGCTCTGACATGCTGAACCCCCTGACTAATTTGCTGCATAATAACCCCAAAAAGTTCGTCCTCATCCCAGAGGCCACGACTGCTTTCACATTCTTCAAGCAGGCCCTGGCAAATGCCACCTCTCTCGGCTATCTCAGTACTTATGAACGTGCACGCTCGTTTTTAAAGACCGACTCATCTCAGTCTGCTTTCGGCGCCGTTTTGCAGCAGGTCATTGGCAATGAAGTCCGACCACTATCTTTTTTCTCCCGGAAGCTACAGCCTGTCCAAACGAGGTACAGTACCTTCGACAGAAAATGGTTGGCTATCTATCTCGCCGTTAAGCATTTTCGGTACGTGTTAGAAGGACGCCAGTTCACCATCCTTATTGATCACAAACCGTTAACACACGCATTCAGCACTGCGCCAGACAGGTACTCTCCGAGAAAGACCCTCCATTCAGAATTTCTCTCTCAGTTCACGACAGACGTCCGTTACATCGATGGTCCAAGCAACCTGGTCGCAGATGCTTTATCTCGTGTACATGTCCATCAGTTGTCGACATCTTCTATCGACCTAGAGGCCATGGCAGCGATTTCAACAGAACGATGCGGAATTTAATCGGCCGCTCTCTCATCCATCCCTCAAATTCATTCAACTGCTCCTCCTGCACTGCGGATCTAAAATTTACTGTGAAATCTCGACCGATAAACCTCGACCTTACATTCTCTCTACTTACCGGCGAAACATTTTTGAAAAAGCCAATAGTAGCATGTAAGATGTCTTGCGCAGTGACATTCTGTTCGCATCTCATCGGTTACTTCTGCGAAATTAACATACACTTTATATAATTGGGGGGCAAGTAGCTGGGCGGAATCAATCTAGAAATATTTGAAACAGTCAATCAGGTGACCAAAGCGGAAGCAGCAAAATGCGACTGATTGATAATTTTGATGTAATAAAGGGGTGGTTAAAGATACATACATATTGAGTGGGAAAGAGCAGATATGGTCAGAAAAATCTACAGAAAACAAACGAGAGCTAAAATACTGTACAAAAAGTACCAGTTGCATTCTTACCAACATAGTGAAAGGTTAGTCACCAACTGTTTCTGAGCGCATAAAGAGAGATTCAGTCGATGTATTGCGACAGCTTCTGCAATATTAAGAGCCTGCTTTAGTTTGGGTCTAAAGAACACTCTAAAAGCGGCTCTTGGATCCAGTGAGTGCCCGGTCAGTAGAAAGTGTTTTGTAATGGCACTGAAGGCACAACCGACCCCCGAATATAAAAGCCATTTCGGTATGTGTTCGTTGGTAAGTGCGCCGAGGTGCCTCCTGGTTCTGCCAACGTATCTGCCTATATAGACAATCAAACGTGTATACGATATTGGATTGGGCGAGAAGGGGCACCACGTCCTTTCTAAGTGCAGTTGGAACACAAGTAGTTTCATCCACGTAGACCAGTCGGGCGACGTTGTATGCGCGCTTGAGTGCTGCATCTAAACGGCGTTTGATCAGGGCCGAAACATTATCACCTTTAAAAGGAAGAGTTAGGTAGGCAGGCTTGCGAGGAACAGTAATGGGTGTAACCCGTGTTGATTGTGGAGTGGAGTACTTTTCAATAAACCTTTTGGGGTAACCATTTTCTATAAGAGTCTCATGCAGTAACATCAGTTCATTTTCCAGCTCATCCTCCGTCACAATACGTCGACCTCGGTGAAACGAAATCCTAACGAGGCCACGTTTTTGAGCAATCGGTGTGAAACTCTTAAAGCGTAGATATTGTCCTGTCTACGTGGACTTGCGGTAGACACCTCTGGAAAGTGACCGATCCTCGCGTCTTTTCAACAGAACCTCTAGGATATCCTCTCACTTTGTTCATATTCAAGGGTAAAAGTTGGTTTGTTATGTAAACTATTTAGCAGCTCATGAAAGGCTGTTACTTGCCAGTGGCCGTCGAATACAGCAAAAATATCGTCCCATCCCAAAATCCGCTGTACCGTCAAACTTATTACTGACCGTTTTGTCTGGCCGAACATGCGCAAGGACCTACGCGATTGGGCCAAACATCGTTTGTCCTGTCAACGAAGTAAGGTACACCGGCACACCATCACCACACCTGGCACTTTCAGTGTACCAGACGCCCGTTTCAAACACGTTCACTTTGACACAGTAGGCCCACTCCCACCCTCGAACGGCTTTACTCATTTGTTGACTTGTATCGATCGTTTCACACGCTGGCCACAAGCAACGCCCATACGCGACATCTCAGCCGAGAATTTCGCACGGATATTTGTGGAAACCTGGGTATCCTCCGGCGTACCTGCTTCCGTTACTACTGATCGCGGTTCTCAGTTCACATCCACGCTGTTTCGTGATCTGCAGCACTTACTGGGCTGTGAACAGTTCGAACAACCGCTTACCACCCGGCGTCAAATGGCTTAGTGGAACGATTCCATCGTCAACTCGAAGCTGCCATCCTTGCTACGGCGTCTGGCCCAAACTGGTCGGAAAACTTGCCGCTCATTTTACTTGGCATCCGCAACTCCATTAAGGAACACATCGACTGCACTCCTGCTGAACGTGTAAATGGCACCACCTTACGCCTGTCAGGCGAAATGATTACGGACTCAGGAACCACTGGCCAGATAGACCCAGCAACTTACGTTACACGTCTTAAACTGTTCATGCGTAATATGAAGCCCTTGCCCGACGAGGAACACCCCGAGGCAGGCCCAAATGCATGAAGATATGTTTACTTGCCCCTTCGTGTTTATCGGAGTCGGCGCACAAAAGAAGTCTCTTCAGCCACCTTATGATGATCCGTTTAGAGTGCTCGAACGCAAAGACAAGTATTTCATCATCAACCGTAATGGCAATCGTGATTCATTGAGCGTCGTCCGTCTGAAAATAGCCTATGTAGATCCTTCTGACATGCCTCCTCCTCAACCGGCCATGATTACCCCTCTGCTTCATCCAAGACTTTTGAACAAATCCACTACGCAAACTCCACAAACAGTTTCAGAATCCGTTACATCCGCCGAAGAAGTACACCCATCTCATCCCCTCCACCACAAACACGTTACGGACGAACGCGCAAACTTCCCGTTCGTTTTGCAGATTACGCAGACTAATACCATTCATTTTCTTTTCGAGCGTCCCATAATTCAGTCAACGTTCTAGGGGGGAACTCTGTAACGTTTTGTACAGTATTTTCTACTTCACGCTTTCTATTGTTCACTCTTTTCGCACTTATCTAACTCACTTGTACACGCCTTGTTTAAACCAAGTTAATCAATTGATTCGATAATCAATCATTCAAAATCTACCTCCGAGGTCGTGAGCCGTGCGTTTTCTCTGCGTTCTGTGCGGCTCGTGTGCAGGTTTCGGGAGGGTTAAATACCAACGGAACCAACAATCTATCCCAGCAGAAATCTCTTAGGAGCAACAGTACGGATCGTATCCGTCGGATATTTCATTCAGTGTAGTGGAATTTCTAAACCAACGCACCTTCACTATTGTTTCCATCACACTTTGGCTCCGCGTTCATCCTCGAGTATTTTGACAGTGTTTGGGTCCACTACAGTTGGCATCGTCTAAGTAATGTGATGCTGCACACCGGTTCGTCACTTATCATCAACACTGGCAATGTGGGCGTAAGTATGCATAGACTTGGTATATGTGGCAATATGGCACTGATAAGCAGGCCCTATTGTGCACACAAAGATGGTTACAGTATGCTAATGATTGTAACCTCTGCGGACCAGTCAGGCATCCCACTGTTGTCTCTGGAATGCATCCGAAAAATTTACGAAGTTTAATCTTAGACAAACATAATAAAAAAGTGTGGTGCTGTTGACAACACTGTATCTCTGAGACTTTCGGCGACAACTTGATTGTAGTAGAGCATTGTTTTTCAGGAATGATTTTAGGCGTCCACACTAGAATACACTCCTTGACTCTGTTACTTGTCATTCTGGTTCGTTTATTCGCGTAGTCTTGCGGTGATGGGGAAATTCTTTGATATTTAGGAGCGGCAGTATGTTAAACAATGGCCAAGGGGGATTTCCAGCGGATGTAAATAGCACGACAAGCTGCGCTGCGTAAAGTATGCATATCACGGCTATTGTGATACGCGCTTTTACACGAACAGTAAAGAACCCTGGTTGGAAGATTCACTCCACATTCAAAACTATACGCTGAAACACTTACGCACTGATGATACGCACTGATGATGTCACCTCACTTGGTGATGAAACGTTTGTAACCTAAATGCCACGCTCTGCGAACATATCAATACCAAGGATAGTAACGTGTTGAGCAGCGAGATTTTGTTGTAATTTCCTGTCCGGCTAATTGTAAAACTCTGAATTTCCGTTTATGTTCTCAAAGCTTCCAACCGGTAATCACGTTTAGACATTCGTTACGGTGATCCTTTTTGTCTACTTTTTTCTATAACTTTCATGATGGATAAACTCATTGAGGGATCCAGAGTTAGGTTCATTCTAAAATCAATTTGATTGGGGCAAGGATGGTGTCACACATCCATCACGATCTGTGTGCAATGATGCACACATTTCAACCAACCAACTTTTTTAACTAGCCTGTATAACTCGAAGCTTGGACTACAGGTTTCCGATACCTAGATGGCCTTACTGAATATTGCTATACTGAGCCTACATTGCATGTTAACGGACAAGCTTTATAAGTTGAATTAACTAGGGAACAACTGAATACTCGCTTTCCCAGTCAAGAACGCGGATGGCGCAAGGGATATTCACTCAGGAAACCAATACATGGTGTAGCGAGAAGGCGTCCAATAAAGCACAATCTTTAT